>JAUOZQ010001468.1:0-12569 GCA_030710315.1 Anomotaenia brevis | reverse complement strand
CCGTCGATATAGCTCGTGCGAAAGCTGCAAGTTGCAGTCTTGTTCTACTTCTAAAATGTTATTTAATTTCTTACTTTAATACACAGGTCAATGAGTGTGTAATAATTAAAAGAAACCCATCTGAAAATGTAAACTTTGCTTGGAGCATTTAATTGAGTTCGTTTTAATGTCTCCAGAGCAAAATTAGTACTATGCTAAGTGAATGTGCAATGGAAATGAAATGTGCTATTTTGCGGTTTTGGCTAGAATAGCCGTTCAAATCTAAATGGGTGGAGAAGATGTCATTAATTTGTATTAAAAGATAAATGTGAATTAAATTATGGCTTCAGGGGACTGCCTATTGATTATTTGTACCAAGTGGCAATGGTAGTTATAATTTTTAAGGCAACCAAAGAATTGGAACACAAATTCCTTGAGGTAAGATTGAACTTGTTGTGCAACTTCTGTTCCCATGGAAGGTATACACGACTGCATTTATTATTAACTCCGACGGAGAAATAAGTGGCTAGTAAGGAGTTCACCGAAGACAGAATCTGGTTGTTTTCCACGTTGTCAAGCACTGAGTTTTTGTTTATCTACATAGGAGTTTTATGATATTCTAGAACAAATAATAAAGCTGATTCCTAAATTATATTCAGATTTATTTAACCTCTAATTTTTCCATTTAAATGATAAAGGCTGCATTTTAGTTGCAAAAGTTGAATTTAATTGATGAATAGTATGTAATGAGAAGAGTACAGGGAGTAACTAGCGCAGAGGGTGCACTATTTATTCATTAAGCTGTCCAAACCTGGGGCGATTCGGAGAGTTTTACTCGGTAACTTTCATGTAAACACTGGAACCAACATATTTGGTTTTGCAAAAATCACAAATGGTGGGTATTATAAATTCTCCTTGAAAGGTTTTTGGGGGAAATGCACGTTTTAGCCAGGAATGGCTTATGCGTGGCCAGAAAACGTATCTTTGGGGCATTCTAAATAGCTCGACCTGTACTAATCTCCTTGATTTTAGTATATTTTTTTAAAGAATCTAATGAGATTTGAATGGAATGCTTTCCACTAGCGGTAAATACACAATAAAGAGTTCTTTTAAATTATCTTGTAGAGTAATTTTCAACAATTACAAACCAATCTGCATTAAATGATGAGCGATAAATTAAAATTAACGTAGTCATAAATTGGCTCAGCATTTTTCGAGATTTATTTAAGTAGTTGTCTCTTTTCTTGAATTTAAATAATTTATTAGCAAATTTTAATAAATAGTTGAATGGTTTACCCGTCTGTGCAATCAATGCTTCATTTTCTGAATTGGAAATATGCACCGGCCATATAAGGGCTTATTTCAGGCATCTTTTTCTTGTGAAAAGGACTTTATTCAACCCTTCCAAATGGTGAGATTTGCTTCAGAAGACTTTCATGAAAGAGATTTCATGAAAGCCGAATTCAATACTGAACTTTCTGTATGCAGGTGAATTACCTACAAAGTGTGTTTTTGAGAGAAACCCTCCTGCATCTTTTAAGAATCCCATTACTGTACTCCTCACTTGTTACATAGTACACTCGTCCTTTCGAAGAGAAGTAAACATGAAAAGACCAAATGTTTCCTCATTATATTTCGGGCAGAAATATGCAACCCGCAATACCATGAACAAATTTATCATTGTTTTTTTGCAAATATGCAAACTTCTTATTGGGAATCATTCCTGCATCGGAGGCACCAGCAGCAACTCTGTGCACTAGGCAAATTCTAGCAAATTTTCTATATAAGCTTCTAGGAGCATATGTTCTACTACTCTGCTACCTATCACAATTTTGGGCTTAGTAGTTGGGATATCGGGTACGACAATTTGCGCAGTACATCTTTACTATTCCACTTTTATTGTAGTTGATCATATGCCATCAATTCAAAAAGCCAATTCTCTCGCCAACATTAAAATCACAGAGGCATTCAGAAAAATTTCTTACAAAACTGGAAATTTTTTTGCACACCACCCAGAAAATGATGAATTCCACTCAACCTGTCAGAAGTCATCGAATTCCGATAATTATTTAACGAATGAAAATCAGAACGCCACTCCAAACAGTAAAGGATGCTTAATCGTTACTACTCTTCTGACACATTTTCAGTGGTTATAAATATGCAGAAATGGATTAAGTGGCCATTCACTTCGTAAAGAGTCTGGATGCACTTTGACGTCTAGATGGAAGACGATTTCGATATTCACCACTATATTCTACCCGTTATTGATGGCATGTTTTGTAAAATGTCATTTTCATTTAAATGATTTTCACTCACCACCTGATAAATTATTTTTCCATTTAGATGATTTGCCTAATGAGCAAACTAGTTCGGGTGTTGGTCCTCAAACCCATCCCAGGGGTGGGCCAGTAAGTTATCTTGAGATGTTTAAATGTGCTCTCCTTTATAACACACTCAAGTTTGTCACTTCCAGTCTCAGCAGGGCCCGTTTCAAGCTGAAAACGTGGCCACTAACAGTAGCATGACGAGAACAAGCAATGCTCATGCCAATGAATCCAATCGGCCAACAAACACCCAAAATGCACCTTCCAATGTAGAACAAAATGTAGCCGATGTCACTCCTTTACCTTATGAGCCGACCATCGGCCCCGATTTGATTGAATTGGATGTTCGAAATCTGACTTCATCGCAGGCTCCACCGCCCCCTAACAATAATCATCCCTCAATGAGTGGTAGTCAGTGGAGTGATCACCGTGAAGCTAACATGGTAAACTTCTGTAGCTTACCCGTAAATTGTATTCTTTTCTTAGATCCAGCCCCAAATCGGTCCAACGCACTTTGCGGCAACTTTCACGACTAGTGATCCTCCCATCACGAATGCACCTCGGGATATGAACATTCCGGCAGTCTGCCAAGAACGACAAGCACCTACTTTTAATCCACTTGATGGTATGGTTTGAGTAATTCAAACGTCGACCTTTAACACACTTTATGTTAAATATCACCTCACTTTGCCTTTATAGTGTCTTTTCCTCAGCGAGTAGAAACATCGCAAATGTTAAATGCAGCAATGAATACCCAGACTAATTCACAACTTCGTGAGTTTTTCTTTCGTGCTGTTGACAGCCCAGCGTGTGGTGGTAATTGTGGGTAAACTATGTCAGTTGCTTTCTCAGTTGCAGCTGCGTCCATGATCCAGCAGCAGCAGCAGCAACAGCGGGTTTCGCAGACCCAGTCAGGCAGCCTCAACGGAATGCCTGTTGGTCCACCGACCGCTAACTTATTTATTTTTCATTTGCCTTCGGAGATAAAAGAAGAAAAACTTCATAGTCTCTTCGCCCGTTTTGGGAACATTGTTAGTGTGAAGGTGTGTGTCGATTACAGTACGAAGAGCAGAGGCTATGGTGAGTCATTATCTAGCCCAACCTTAGCCGCAATACCGGGTTTATTCGAGGCATCCATTACGTGTATCTGCAGGTTTTGTGAGCTTTGACAACCCCCAGAGTGCTAGACGAGCCCTTAGAGACATGAATGGCTATCAAATCGGGAACAAGCGTTTAAAGGTTGAGATAAAACGTGCTGAACGTAGTCATTCGGGTAGTGTTTCATATTTATAATTACTGGAGCAACGTTTCCAATGGCTAAGTCCATTCTGGTATACCATTCACTATTTACATTGCCATGATTGTTTTCCATTTTTAGCCTAGGAATGAATGCTGAGACCGAGACGTCCATTCATCGCTCCTCTTCTCTGCTTTATGCCTAGCCTTGACCAGTCTCTCCTGTAGTTCTAATAAACGCTTCTATATTTTCCTAATAACTATTGGATTTCCTGTAAAAATGAAAAGAGAGAAAGATGATTCATTTCTGATTACACGCAGCCCGGCCAACGTTTTCAAAGTGTGTTCAGTGGCCTCCCAGCGACTTTCATTTGCATTTTAAATGTTAGGAGCCGTGTGGGCTCTCAGGGGACCACTGCATTTGATGAGCAACAACTCATTTATCACTTTGTTGACTATCCTAACTTTAAGAACATCTTTAATCTTAACCTTGTATTTAGAGCGAAATTTTACCTTAAATAATATTTTCTTTACGGCATCGCTGGAACGCATGACTTAATAACATGAGTACATTAATAACACGACTAACAGCTTTCAAAATTATTACTCACTGAAATTGAACCGCATTGTACACTATGGATTTCGTCAAACGCTCATGAAGTGGTAATCAACGATAAAGAAACGGAAAGGCCTGCATGAAAAAGGTATAAGACGTCTCAACTGTGAGTAGATGAATTTCTGTCACTCACAGGAAATTTCTACAACACTTTTTCACCCCTATCTCTCTTCAGATATCGGGAGAAGAATTGACCCCCGATTCCGCAGTAAATAACCGGCCAAACCGCCTATGACCTCAGCAATGGGGGAGGGGTCCTAGTGAAATAAGTTCGGTTTGATCTGCCTCTTGTGGGCTGTTGGTATGAAGTGCGTTTGCATTGAGTAGATGATGAGTTTAGTGCATTTTGATTCTCAAAAGTTAGACGAACTCTCCAGTAGCTGTTACGAATTGGCGAGTCTGGAAGTTAAGGGATCACTAGCCAATCAGAGCTCCCTTTGTTCTATTTGGTTAGCGCTCTATGTGCTTCGATCCAATGACATTTGTGCGTTAACGGTAATTGCTATGACAGCCGAGTCACAACCCTCTAATCTCCTCGTCACCCCAACAATTTGACCCGGGCACAATTACAAGTTTCGTTATTTTATTTTTGGACTCTTGAACCAATTCTTTTTCGTTTCGATTCCACTTTTCCAATATACATTTAAATTTCAAATTATATCTGGTTGATTGGTCGTTAGATGAAACGGATAAAATTCGTTGATTAAACTTTTCAGCGTTTAGGGTGTACATCTCCGGAACTTTTACCGTGTCGGTAAGGTAAACGGCGCACGACCTGTTGTCATCAATTCAAATTCTTTATTTCGTTATTTTTCTATTTCGTCACTAATGACTCAGGTTATTTGCTTGATTCTCAATCATACATGATACACTTCTACTCTTATGCCAGAACTTCTTAAGGAAGGCTGTTTAGGGAAGTCGCATTTAAATTTAAGCTCTTCGTTAGTGTGATTCAACTAGTTATATCGTTTCTCTCGATTCGCTTCTTGAAAGAATGATAAACACTTTCCAATTAGTTAGATGATTAGACAAACCTGTTGGATTCTTTTGGATAAACACCCTCTTTCATGCTTCATTTTCTCGCATATTCAGCATAGAATTTGTAGTCCTTAATTACGAAGTGGAATGTTTCAAAATTATTATAGGGCAGGCAATCTGGTAAATTCGAAAGGACAATAAACAAAAGTTTCAGTGGTGCCACAATGTTTGCAGAGGAAAGAAGTGACAATTTCAACGATAAGTTGCATATACAGATTATTTGTCTACATCAAATTTTATAAAAGACCATTAATTGCAAAACAACAAAAGCGCCAAAAATCGGCATGTCGATGCCCCAAATCCCCGTTGCTGCATTCACTTCTAAGTTTTCTTTCAAGTTGCAATTCAAATAGTCCTAGCTACATCACCCGATGCAAAAGCAGCCAATAAGGAGTGATTGAAATAGCCAATGTCTGAGAAAAGCAACTACGAAGATGGAAAAGACGAATACCATTTAATTGCACGTGCAGATTGCTTTAGAAAACATCTCATAGAAAGCATTAAAGTAACAAAAAATAATCGAGGTAAAGCCAGCGGTCATAAAACACCCAAATAAAACAATATGCAATCATTAAAGACATGAAACATTAACCTTTAGAAGTAAAATTTCCAGTTCTTCCACCAGACTTGTCAGAAATCAAAACTTTCATCATGACAAAACTTAAGCAAATCCTTTTGCAATCATTCTAGGTAGCTTAATTGAAGTAAATAAAATGAAACCGTTTATAGCACACTTAGAAGGGTGTACAATCAGAAAAGTAGCAGAAGAGGTCCCATAAATTCTCCAGTCCCGCAATAATACCTATCCGTCCACGTATGCGAAAACAATTGAATTTGACAGTTTCGATCGCTGAAATGAAAAAAATAGGCACAAGATAGACCTGATCATGAACATATCAGGAATGCAATCAAGGTGAAGCAAGTGGCTATAAAACATCCCTATATTTAACTTAAAATCAAATCTATTGGTCCATTTACCTTGACAGCAGCCTTCCAAGCCCTCCACAATACTGTAAAAAGGTGAATGAGGGAGGTGCTAGTCAATCTGCATGAATTCATGAAACCTACTGCCGGTGATGCGTGCATTAAGCATGGACCTCAGGAAAGCCTGCAAAGCTAAATGTGGGGGATGGGTGACTCATGGTGCGTCATTGAATTTGCCGTCTCCGTCGAGCCACAGCCGCTGCCAGCGTCGCATCATGCACTTCCGCCTTGATGTATCACTGATGCTCTCTGAACTTGATGGACAAATCTAGTGGTTCCCGCTGCTGCTGGTCAAGCCCTGCATAGATTCCTGCAAGAAGAAAGCCAGTATTAGATGGTGGGTTAGAGTGAGGATTGAAACATGCAGCAAGATTTGAAGTGGCCGTAGTAGGGACGGCAGATAAATATATGGAGGAGAGGGAGGAGGAAGAGAAGCAGGAGGGTGAGTAGATAGAGGAGGAGGAGGAGTATTGATGTTGCGGAGGTTTTCTAGGCAAATCGTCGATTGAAGAGGGGATTCCGCCAAAGCCGTTGGTGCGATTGACGCAGGTGGAGGAAGCGGGGTAGAGTGTTTGGCTCCCTTTTGTTCACTGCACCATGAGCTCCATGGGCCGAATTTGAGCTGTCAGGAGAGTCGATGAGATTGGCGACGGGGAAACCATTGGTGGTTCTGGTTACAGTGATTTGGGCAGGTGGAGTAGAGTGTGGTGGTGATGCAAAGGAAGTAGCAGGTTCAAATGTGGAGCTAGCGGCATCGAGGTTATGGGTTGCCTGTGTGGTGGAGGTGTGGATGAGATGGATGGCTTATCTAAATGGCTCTTTCCTGAGAATCCTCGATCACAATATGAACATGGGAAGGATTTCTGTCCATCTGTCCTGTGTGTTCACTGGTGCCTTCGCAAATCACGTGGCGTCACGAAGGCCTTGCCACACGTCACACAGACATGCTTATGTCCCTGCAAGGAATAATGAGAGGTGAGCAAAGAGGAGTTTCCGAGTTAATTCGCGGCATAACATGAGATCGCTCTCAATGGGGAATTTGGGCTTGCACGAAATGAAAGCGTCGATGTAGGTAAATGTGTGAGGAGCCGTGGCTGTGTGTTTGTGGGTGGGTAAGTAGGTGGGTGGATGAGTGAGTGAGTGTGTGTACGAGTACTAGGTAACAAAATGAAAAATTTCGGAGAATTCATGTTTGATATTAGAGCTTCAAGTTAGAAGCTGATTTTCGCCGCCACGATTGTGCCTTAAAGAACTGGATGGGGAGGGGCCTTTTGACTGTGGAGTGGGTGGCAGGACTTCATATTCCAGAGTCCAGTGGTGGGCTACGCCCATCAAGGTTGCTCTGGTGGCGGTGGGTGGGACAATTTGGATCGCGGCGACCCCACTCTCAGTCAGAACATCAACTGTTTCGGTGTTAACGTGATTGGTGGCAGTAGGGGTGGTGGCGGTTGCGGTGAAAAAATGCTGAACCACCACCACCTCTTGTAAATTTGAGGTGCCAGCCTCTACATCATCGTGTGCCTAGACTCTCTCCCCTCTTGTTTCCCTCCCCGCAAATGACCTGACCTGATGTGTGTTTGTGTGTTTGTTCATAGTCTCCTCCTCCTCCCCTCATTTTACTGCTGGAAGAGATTGTGTGTTAGTGGAAGATCATTATTCGTCAGCAGTTTGTGATTTCATCTTTTCTGGGTAGATTTGACTCTACTTAGGCTGGAAATGTCGCAAGTTCTGAAGTGTGGGTTTTTTTTCATACTGTGCAAATGGAATCGAGAGATAGGATTTTCCAGGAATTGCTAGATGACGAATAAAGTTGGTGGGATTAGACTTTAGCAAAGAGCTACCATATGTGGCTCTTGTGTGAAATTAATCATTACATTTTTATAGACTATTACCCCGCTGACTGTGCCTGTGCACTCTTAATAATTTGAATCTTCTTCCTCTTAAATATCAGAATCTATATACCTTTGATTAAAGGCTCAGGGTACCTTAATTGTGCAACTACACCCATAACGCTATTTGGATTCCTAACTGACTTAAAGAAAAAGAATTTCATGTGTATCCTGGTGAATTCGGGACATTCTGTTTTGCCGACCCACCTGAACAATATGGACCGACTCAGGCAACTGCTTGCTGTACTGCCTACTGTTCTTAATGACTGAGGTTCAGCTGCCAACGGTTAAAATTTAGTACAGTCCTTCTCATCATCGTATCTATGTATATTTCGTACGAATCCTGAAATCAAAAAGTTGTCGATCATAGTTTCGACCGAAAGCGAAATGGGGATTTCACAGAAGGTGTTTCGATTCCCACGGCATTTAAAACGACAAAAGGATTACTAATAAATTATATTTTGCTGAACCATGCTAGAACTGATAACCTGCTGTGAAATTGGCAGTTGTTGTATTGCTCTATAAGAGATATTTGTTAGTTTAGACAAGCGCAGGCATTTTCGTCAAGGCATCAGCAGGCTAAGGATGCGTTAATTCATAATAAGTTTCTCCTTCTTTGGATTCACAAACAATTCGTAGTGATATCCAGAAGTGTTCATAAGGGGAATAGCCCCACCAATTTTGATTAACACCTTCGATCATAAAAAGCCGTGATTAATACAGGATTTTCGGTCAAATTTGTCAATCTTATCAGAAAAACCACAGATTGGTAGCTATCAAATTTAATTAACTTCAAAAAACTAATTAGACTCGAAAATTACACTAATGCTAGCGAGGCAGTCAAAATAAATCCCAAGCCTAACGTTTGTCAGTTATCAAGCCTATTTCACATCGCTTATACTCCAAGGTCTTGCACTCTCTCTACTAGATAGGCTTTTCTAGCACTGGCTAAAATAATAGAGGTCTCCCTGGTCGACAGCGATTAGCTCCATATGAAGTTTCATCGACCAACGGTGTTATGAGGATTTCATTGCGTGACTGTTGTAAGCGTGGGAATGGCCTAAGTCGAAATGGCTTAAGAACCATAAAATATATGCATATATTTTGAGATGCGGAAAATATATTTATACGACACCAGTGATATTTTATCCTTAACTCGAGTTTTACTTTTTCGCAGATTGTTTTCGATGGTGCGTAGAGACACAATTACGATTCTCATTTTCTATAATAGTTCAAATTAAAATGGGTTAGAAATGAAAGGAATTAATAAATAATGGAGAGATGGAACGGTAGTTAAATGTGACGTGCTTGATTTTCCCGCTCTGAAATGCTCCAAATACCAAAGGAAAATAGGAGCTTTCTTGATTTCAAAACTAAGCTTGTTATATAAAAAAATGGAAACAATGTTTAGGAACTATTACGTGATTGAATGTCCTATTAATAACACGTTACCCTAATGGATGTGATGAGAAATTAAGTGGGTTTTGGAAGGGTGAGGATCTCCAAAACCACTTCTAGACCAAGGGAATAACATTAAACCGAGTCGAAACCGGCATTAACACCCCGGGATGTATTGCTACTGTTTTGGGAGTATTTCGACATCTTTACCATTTTTTTTTAAACTCGTAGATTTTAACATCATAAGAAAGCATTAAAACAGTTTAGCAAACACTAAGGCCCCTATTTCCATCGTCGGCTCAACTTGACGTCAGTTATCAAGAGCCGACAAACTAGATGTTGAACATTTTCTCCCAAGAAGCCTGCCCTACCAAGTCAATCAACTTCTCTGTTGTCAGTCTATGTCTGGGTTAAGCAGCAAGTTTTATGCCACACAAAACAACTTGCCTGCGTTGATAGCAAAAAGACACATCGTCACAAGCTATTAAGAGGCGGTAGGATGCACGTGTTTACTCTTCCACTGGTAGCGTGCTACCTAGGAGAGAATACAAGCTTAGCATTTCTGCTTTTTTCCAGATAGCTTTACTTAGTAAAATAACTCGGTTTTCCATTTAGGGTTTTAGAAGCAGCCAAAGAGAATACCAACGAAGAATCAATTTAATAGACAAAGGAATCGACAATTCCACCATTTTCGAAACACTACTTTTAGTGATTGAATGCATCAGTCACATTTCTTTAGCTAAGCCGTTTGTATTAGAAATGTTGTAAGTAGTCAGACATTGTTTTAGAGCTTCTAAAACAGCATACAAGATACTCGTGCCTTGTAAAGGTGTTTGCATCTTTCTGCCCTGGACATCCAATAAGTCGTCAGTACTCTTCTCAAACGACCTGATGTCAATCAATCTTTAAGAGGGTGTAGAGGCTATGTAGAATTGAGGGAATTAATTAATGGCTGTAGAAGACTGTCTCCAACATTAGAAGTTTAAAAGCAGCTGGCTGTAGTCCAAAACAAGCTCACTTTTAACTGATGCTATTGTGTACGATAATACAGGCGACACACCTTTTCTATTCCAGTTTGTCCAAATATAATTAGTTGCGCAGCTTCCAAACCTTGCCTTTGGTGCATCTTTCTCAATACTTACTTCTCACTCAAACTAGGTATTGAGCAGTTGTTTACACTATTTAGACGGCAATGCGCCCCTTTCCAACGTTAACATGCTGTTCCATATTTGCTAAAAATTCTGTATTCTAACATACATCTCTTAGTAAATATGTATTTGAGCCTATTCAGGACCTAACAATACGAATACACCTTTGTCACAGAACCGCGTCAGTCGTGACCGCCGCGCCCACACCATGAGACTTGCCTCCCTCCACGAAAATGTGAGGGTGTTTCTCGGGCACCTCAATGTCCCTCTCCAGCGCCGCCAGCTGCCTCTCCAAGTAAGTGCTGTAGGAGGCCTGTGTCCACTGCTCCTGCTCCCAGACAAGCCGTGTTATTTGGCGTTGTACGCGTCCCAAGCACCCTTCAGTCCTCGCAGCAGTTCCGCCCGTTCCTCCGCAGTCAGCATTTGGTTCCTCTGCTGCAGCAGCTTCTCTTAGAGGTAGTGCGCATACTTCCTTCTAATGGACGCCACAGCCTCCCTCGGCACGGCGTGCTATATACGTTGACGGCTTTCCGCAGGTAGGTTAGCAGACGAACCACTTCTCGAGCCCCGAATGAGTCTTGGAAGATTCCAGAGCCTGTTTATCACCACGCGGAGTGTTCACAACTATCTTCCTGCCAGCGTCAGCTACTCTGCTTCCGGGCATCCTTATGATTGCTATGATGGCTTTGCGTTCTATCCAGTTGGTGCGGTGCTGTACCTCCACTGCGGAGGGGGTATGTGAATGTGGTTGATGGTGAAGCCTAGCAGGAGGAACTTTGTCGGCGTGTTATCACCAAATTCCTGGCCCCACTGAAGTGGGACGCTACTAAAGCGAAAGAATTGGCCAATCAAAACAAGGCGACCGGTGGTGGTAGCGCCGAGGAAAACGCCACTCTGAGTAACAGATCGAATAATGAGAGGGCTTTCAAGATTGCGGAGTCCATTTTCGCCGCTGGAGATCTTGGTGTGACCATGAGCCATGTGAGGGAACGTTTCTCTGGCACCAAAATCACCTCCTATGTTGTGCGCAAGCTTTTGGAGAAGCAGAAGGTAGCCCTTGTCACCGCCATCCAACATGGCAGACATTTATCGAACGATTAAATCCGTTTTTTTCTGTAGATTGTCCATCCTGGCTTGGCAAAGCCTCGTTTTGCCCACTGGGCGCACCTCCTGCTGGGGTTAGTGCACATTAAGGACACAAAGAATCCCATCTCTTCTAGCGTGAGCGCCAACCTCACACTACCTGCCAAGCGTGTTCGTATTTGCCTTCCAGATTCCAACGATGAGCTGGTCACCTCGACTCCTCTGCCTAGCGAGTGAGTTGTCTTCCTTCCCCTAGGAGAAAGTCAAATTTTACGTCCAAAATGTGATTTAACGTGTTTTTCCTCTTTTTCGAGAAGTCAAACGGCTACCATGCAGCAGGCCATGGTGTTGGTAGTGAGGTGAAGGACTACTACTTCATCTCCCAGTCGTGGATCGATGAGAGTAGACAGATGAAGAAAGTCTTCTTTGTGCACCTGCAGCTCTCCATCTGCTCCATGACGTCATGGTGCTCCGGTGTCACGATGGAGTTCCTCGCTTCACAGTATGGCCACCTCCTTTCTCCGTCTCCTTCTGTCTCTCTTCTCTGTCACGTAAGTCGCTTGTGCCTTTACCGAGTCGCTAAATGACCATTTAAGTAGAGTCGCATATTTGCGCTCTATCTGGTCGCTGAAATACCACTTAAGTAGCATCTATTTTATATGTTTAAAGTCCTCTACGACTCCAAGATAATGTGGATAGTAGGGGCCACCTACGACCCAAAATGCACCCTCTTCTCCAAGCCCGAAACCGTTGCTCTCCACAGTGTCTACTGAAATGATATTTCAGTAGTTGATCAACTCAGTTTTTTAGGTGACCAAGTATTTCTTGCGCCGGCTAGTGAACTCAGTGTCTCCCTAGAGTTGCATTCTGTGTC
>JAUOZQ010001467.1:0-12570 GCA_030710315.1 Anomotaenia brevis | reverse complement strand
CGAAGTTCTTAAATGCCCTCATTCTAAGCGCTACTAGGATGAAGTAGGATATCCATTGGCATTAGCGGTCTGAATTCAATATTGGAGGGGTTTTTTGGTATTCCATGGATACGAAATCAGTCATAATAAGGCAAAAAGTGCATTTCTTTGAATATAAAAAGTAATCATCCTTTAGGTTGAATTCAGTATTCTTTTGGTTCTATCGGCACACTCCGTCTAGTCAACTGTCGTCTCTTTAGTCTAAGGTTACTGCTCATGTGTCGATCTGTGTCGGAATTCGGGTAATCTGACCGTTCTTAACCACGTCAGTCTGTGGCCTTTTCTTCACGTCAAGTGTACTTCACTGTCGGTCAGTTCTAATTGCACACCTTCAGCGTGCAGTGTCCATACTGGCTTGATTGATGACCATGCCTCTTAGGCTACTAAGCTTTCTCTAATTATGAGTGTCACCTATTCGCAGAATTAATTCGTATTCAACGCTCAATATTTGATGTTAGAATTTCCACTACCCGAAGTAGTTTGAAATCGCTGTATCGTGTTGTAATTAACATTGTTGTTGAGTTTTAAAATCGAAAATTCTGCCGAATGGGTGGTGAGTAAGAGCATCATTTTGTTCAAATTCGCCTCAGGGTGCTGAAGTGTGAACGCTTCAGAAAATCCCGTGGATTCGATCGAAATCGAACACCGTTGCTCCATTAAATCTGACTGTACTGTAGTATTAACCCCCTTTACTACCTAATGCTGGCCCTACTGGTGGAGAGGGATTAGCAGAACCACCTTTAACCTAAAGTTTTGCATAAGCTAGAACTCTGTATATTAAGATTCACTGATCGGAACAGACGCGATACAAGTACTAAACAAATATTCTACTCTCAACAAGTGTCTAATTTCCGTGCCCCCTCTAGGGTAAGCACTTCAGGCACATCTCCTCTCCCAACATGTATCCATGCACTCTTGGCCGAAGCCATTTGCATATTATACTTGCTGAGAGTGTTGACGAGCCTGGTTAACATCGCTTGCGCCTCCGCAGGTGACCTGCTTACCAGACAGACATCATCGGCGTACTCCAGATGACTTAGGGTCCACGTCTCCTTTTCAGGAGTGATGAGCTGTACTCCATAGTACTCACCTTCATGCAGGGCTTCGCCTGCATGAATCGCCTGCAGGAATAAATTAAAGAGGATTGGACCCTCTTTAGAACCCTGGCGGACTCCACGCTTACACATGAAGCTCTGGGTTGTTCCATATACTGTACCCTTTGGTCGATCATGGAGCTGCTGCATGGCATACTGGACGTTCCACAAGGCTTCTACTCGGCGCAACACATCAAAAAGCGCCGAGTGCGCAACAGAGTCAAAGGCATTGATGATGTCCACAAAGACAAGATCAACAGAGCTCCCCTTATCCAGACATTTCCGTATAAGGGTGCGTACAGCTAGGATGGCCTGCTCTGCCGAGTAGCCCGCCCTGAAGCCATACTGCGTCTAGGATAGTTTTTCCGAGACAGCCTTGTTAAGCCTGCCCACCACCATACTCGCATACAATTTGCCTATGACATCAAGGAGAAAGATCGGCCTATAACTACTGGCCACGCTCCGTGATCCCTTCCCCTTGCATATAGGGACGACTGTAGCATCGACCCACGATCGCGGAATGCCAATCTTGCCAGTCGCGGCTTCTTCAAAACATCCCTGATGGAGAAGAGCCAATCGACGAGGAAAAGATGCATCGTCTAGCTCAGTAGGCGGTACAGCAATCAGTTGTCTGAGTCGGTCCATGGCGTTCATTTCGATCGGCAAAACAGAATGTCCCGAGTTCAACAGAATACCCATGAAACTCTTTTTCTTTAAGTCAGGTAGAAATCCAACCAGTGGTATGGGTATAGTTGCACAATCGAGGTACCCTAAGCCTTCAATCACAGGTACATAGAGTCTGGCATTTAAGAAGAAGAAGAAGAAGATTCAAATTACTAAAAGTGCGTTAGCCTTACTACGCAGGAATTTACTTTCGCACTTAAATCTACTAGCACAGGCCGCGGGGTAATGCTCTGTAAAACTGCAACGACTAATTCCACACAAGAGCCACATATGGTAGCTCTTTGCTACGGTCTACTTCCTCTAACTTTATTCGTCATCTAGCGATTCCTCGAAAATCCCATCTCTTGATTCCATTTGCACCATTTGAAGAAAGACCCAAACTGCAGAACTTGCGACATTTCCAACCACTGCCACCAATCGCGTTGGCAACATCGAGACAGCCCCAATCACACCTCCTTCTAGTCCGAACTCGCATAGGAATCTGATGATAAGCACACACCAGATCCAGTTTTGAGATTAGTGTCTTGCCGTTTAGATGTAGTGAGAAGTCATGGATGTGCGGAATGGGGTAGCGGTCTGGAACAGTGATCCGGTTTAAGGCGCGATAGTCTCCACATGGTCTCCAGTCACCGTTTTTCTTTGCGACCATGTGCAAGGAGGAAGCCCATGGACTATTTGAAGGTCGAACGATTCCTAGGGAAACCATGTGCTGAAATTCCCTCTTGGCAGCACGAAGTTTGTTTGGAGGGAGACGGCGTGCCTTGGAATACACTGGTTGACCTTTGGTAACCATATGATGTTGTACTGCGTGTTTGACTTCCGTGATATCAGAAGTGGCATTGAATAATGCTGGAAATTCACGGAGGAGGAAAGAAAATTTGTCACTGTTGGGATGTAGGAACTGTAGGCCGATTGGTTCGACAGCGTTAGTGTCGCAGGCGACCTGGAGAGAAGTAAGATTGTCGACCAGTAAACGATTCTTAACGTCGACGATCAGGTTGAAATTTGATAGGAGGTCAGCACCAATGATGGGCTGATGAATGTCAGCGATGACAAAAATGAAAGGGAATTCACGGCGTAGACCCAAGTCCAGTTTGAGAAATTTCTCACCGTAGGTGCCTATCCTCGACTTGTTAGCCGCTTGGAGATATGGACCGTTGAAGGAATGCTTGGGTGTGACAATCCATGGGAGAACACTCACTTCTGAGCCGGTGTCAACCAGGGACTTAAGGGATGAGTTCCTGTCGGTAACGTGTAGGAGGTGACTAACGAATTTGCCAGTTGCAGCTGTCGCCATCACTGACTGGGGTTTGGCGGACTTGGTTTTGGGGTACTTGCACCAGGGTTGGCACTTCTTAGCGTCGTCCCCAAAGGTACGGTGGTAGAAGCATATTTGATTACGATGCTTTGACTTTGCTCTACTGCTATTCCTAGATGGTGAGCATATTTGATTACGATTCTTTGAATTTTCTCGAATGCTTTTCCTGGATGGTGAGCATCGTTCAGTCCCATCTGCACGAGTTCTGTTCATCTTATCCAGCTCCAATCGGGATACGCGCTGCGAGAATTGTTCGATACTCCATGCTGATGAGTTCTCCATGTTATGTACTCTAGGTTCGCTGGAGAATTCTGAGATTCTGTCAGCGAGTTCGGCGAGTTGGTCCAACGTATAGGGTTCATAAGTATGTCTTGGACCTCTAGGGCGACGTCCTCCGGGAGACTGGTGGAGGCGTACAGATACATTGTCGCCTCTTTGCTTATGGCTCGCAGTTTGAAAAAACTTTCCATCTGTGCGAACCAAAGTTGTGGAGATCTGGCAGTGTAAGGAGGAAAAGGAATGCACACCGCTTTGACTGACAGTTCAGAGTGATCTGTATCAGTAGACATACTGGTAGTGATGTTCCTTGTAGAAGGGGATACAGTAGCTTTCAGCTAGGGGTCACCAATTTGTAGCGGATTGCTACAAACAACGAACTACCTCACTAAAGTAAGTAACCCTATCAGTTCGGTATCCGCACCGAGAAGATAGTAAGGAGCAGAGATGCGCTTTGCAGCAAGTATGTGTGTGTGTGTGTGTGCGTGTGTATTTAGGATGTGAGTATGAGGGTCTAAATAGGCTACATCTGATTTCTACTAAGCAGGAATCGCTCCGTAATTGGTTGATGGAGAGTTGTACTCGGAATCGATTTGTTGTGCTTGACGCTTCCTAATGGGTAGCCGTACGCCACAAATCATCCAATGTGCGGTGTCTATTTTCATGTGCAGTATCCGCTTGTCTTTCAGTGCAACTGCATTTTATGCTTTTTCGTCTCTTGCCCCATGTTTTGCTGTTGGAGTGGTTGCCCAATCTTGATTTCAAGCGCAACTTAACATTCGCCCCTTTTTCCCCTTCGCCCTCTTTCATTTACCGTGACATTCAGCACCAAATCCGGCATTTCTTTGCGCGTTTATGAGGTTGAGACCATCAAATGGCCATCAAATCAACTAATTGAATTGAGCATTTGTTCTAGATTTCGTGTTTCGTCAGTGACAGATGCCGGATGCATAAGTTGAAGTGCAAATATGCTCAAATAGAAGTTGGTAGAAGTGAAAAGAAGAACGTTCGCGTTCGTCAATGCAGGTTTCGACAAAGTGATACCATGGATTGTTGCACCAGATTTGTCTACACAGGAATTAACAAGAATTGTGATTTCCCAAAAAGGGAATTCGGATGAAATGAGCCTGTTCCACCGTAAAGGTAGTGGTAACTTCAAGGCCCTTAACATATAGGAAGGGGTTCACTAGGGAAAATAGAGTGAGCATGAAATTGGACATTATTCACGGCTTCAAGACTGACATGACTTATGGTCGGAGGCTGAAAAATTGCCCAGTCGTTGAAGAACGAAATTGCCTTTCTCACCCCTCTTATAACCCAAGCACATGGAAATTTGTTAAAATATGGACTAAGTCCATTTTAACGCTGCATTTTAGTATTACCTTTGTTGAGTGTTCCTTCATATTTGTATTTATATAAACACCTTGTGCCCTTGTATTTGCTAAATGCCCAAATTCCAATCTTGTGGTGGGGCTCTAACGGAGACGTCGCATTTGCGCTCTATCTGTGAACCGCAGTTCTGGGTGCCCTTAAGTCCTCTTGAGGTGAAATTTAGGATTCCCTGGTGTCAGAGGTGCCTAGCCTCTTGATGAAGAATTTGATGTCTGAAACAAGAATAACTAGGGTGACAATGACTAGCTGAATGTGATAATCAAGGCTGTTTGATCGTCTTCTCAGTTGATGAAACCCTCAAGTCTTGTGGAAGTCAGGTTTGGCGTCATTTAAAGGCTAGAAATCAGCTTGGGCTCCCTGTTATTGGTAATTTCGTAGGAATTCGACTTAAAGCACGTGTGCTATCACTGGGCTCTTCAGGCGTTATATTTATCGAGAGATCCACACCCAAAATCTGCATGAAATAGGAGTGAGAAGGGACCTGAATTCCGCCATTTTTCCCAACTTATTGGCACAAACTCGATATCGGAAGCATTCAATTGAAAACGGTAGTGTAGAGCAACTTACTTAAATTACCTAAGTAGAGCAAGAGGCCATGGCACTGAAGTCACGCAGATTAAAATTTCCTTATTTTAGTTAGGGGCGTTCAATTGAGCAGTCTTATCAGTTCAGAAACTTGAGAGAGGGATGTAAATAGTGTCAGATCCCGAGTCGCCGTCTGTTCTCCCCTCCTCCGTTCTCGATAAATTGTTTGGTTGGTTTTTGGTGGATCTCTCATTGGAGTTGCGTTAGGCCCATTTTAGCCCAAGCGATCTCGTTAAAACGTTCAACCCTGCTTCACGAATAGATTTTTAAGAAAGTCGCTCCCAAAAATCCACCGGCAGGCACAGACGCCAAACCTAAGTGGTTTTCACTCATCCCGCATATTAACAGACAGTGACGGCTGTGAAGAGAGGGATGGGGGTGACGCCTATCTACGATAACCATCGGACTCGAACACTTTCTTGCCCCACAAAGAACAAAAAGTTGACTAGCACCAACGTCTTTATTGATCCACAAAATACACGGCTTCACACAAAAGAGGTATTTGGGAAAAAAACAACAGCGCTCCACAAATAGGCGTTATAGAAATAGGAAAAAAGAGAGTGTGTAAATGCGTCACTAGCGCTCAATTAGGCCGCGAGTTCTCCAGGTTCCACTGATACTCCGCGGCTCTAAACATTGAACACAGTAATGCAACTTTGAGAGTTTAGAAGGAATTTTGAAACACACAAATACTCACAGAAAAGCTTCAGCCTTGCGACAGGCATCTCTGTTCGTCCCAAAGGCACTCGAGCTCACCCGAGTTCTGTCGTAGGCTGCTCGAGAGTCGTCCTGGAACCTAAATTCCTTGGCTTGCTCCTCGGACGCCGTAAGGACCACGTAGTAGCGTCTTTCCCCCCCCCACCCCCGGCGTCGGAATATCGACGTAGGTTGGCAGGTAGTCGAGTGAAGTCCTATCAGAGTCGCTGTCTACTGGCGGTTCCTGGAGGGTGAGCAGTCTTTTCGATTCTCGTGTAGCATCGGGCTTCGAAATGCCCCTTCTACGACTCACGGGACTACAGCATGGCAGTACACTTTAGTAGCCGTGTGAATACTCGATTTCTGTTGGCAAGACATGGAAAGAGAAGGATGTATCAAAATTGACCTGACTCACCCATAGTCTCGCCGGACTCCGGGCGATATGGGTGAGAAAAAGACATCTCCATCAGGCTTGAGATCTGCCAGAGGTTCCTCTTTCACAAATGGTCGTTCTTCTAACGACGGCACGTGTTATCTAAGAAACAGTGAAGATAGTCATCACTCCAAATAAAAAGAGATACAAAAAACGAGGTCAATCGATAAACAAATGTACTCGTACATGAGCAGAATATAACAAGAAACCACACATTTATCCATACATTTGAAACACAATGCATAATAGTGTTTAAGTGCAAGATAATAATCAAATTAGAAGGGATTATTACGGATAGAAAAACGAAAACTGTAGTAACTATTTTAACTAATGGGGAAGATTAAGAATGCAGTGGAAAAATACACTTTATAAGTAAAAAAACACATAATCACTCCACAAATAACACGGGAAGGTTGCGAATCACATCATACCAACGATGTATTCGTGCAAGCAAAAATAGAGCACGCAAAATAGGACAAAACACCTAACAAACCTTTACGTAAAACGCGTCGACTCACGGCTCGTCCCGTGATTAGTTAAAACAAACCGTGAAGAAAAGTTGGTGCTGATGTTACCAAATAGCCGAAGCAACGGCAAATTTAGATCAAAGTATGTATAATATATTTGAGCGAAATATTTGGTTTTCTAAAATAGTTTTTAGAGTAATACTTTAAAGCGTGTTTGTTAAAGAGAGTTGTGGTTGTTTATTCCAGGTGCTTGAAAATTGTACCCGCACACAGAGCTTGATTGCTAGAAAATGACTCTTTTTTCTGCATACTTACTTATCTTTGAGCTGCACCCATAATTTGAGGCTGTTTTGTGTAGAGGGAGGAGGTGAAAATTAACGAAGTAAGGCAGACATTTTAATGACGACAACACTTTCAACGTATCATTCCTTGCTATCTAGATTGCAATCTAACTTTCTGATTGGCTGTAAGAAATAAAAAAGGCCTTTGTGAAAGAAAACACAAGTGAACATCCGTGCAACCATGCAGAATGTGGTTCCGAAATCCCCGGGAGCATACATTAGGAAACACAAACGATTTCCAAGACAATTGCACATTGAAACAAAATGTCATGTAACAGGGTGGCCTGCTGTGATTGTTGTCTAAAATGCCAACGAAAAGAACTCAATCAAATAGGTCGCGGATGTCGAGGGCACACCTATTTCGCTACCAAGGGTGATTTTATCCTTCTATGTGGCCTATGGAATCGGAATTGATTGGGGGCTTTATCGACAAATAGCACAAGATATAAGTGAGCAATTAAGCTGTGATTTAAATAAATTCACGAATCTGCACGACCACATTAAATTCGGCTTAACGTCTTGTTTGGAACAAAAATATAATTCCGCTTATTTACTCAAAAGCAATGCTAAGAAATGGTATTTTAGAGATATATTTGGATAAAAGTAATGTCTAAATACTCACGCCATAGTGACCTATCATAAGTGAGAGAGGCTATTCGACGGAACAGGCAATCTTGGCCGTACGCACCCTTGTGAGGAAGTGTTTGGGTAAGGGGAGTTCTGTTGATCTTGTCTTTGTGGACATCATCAATGCCTTTGACTCTGTTGCGCACTCGGCGCTTTTTGATGTGCTGCGACGGGTCGGAGCATCGTGGAATGTTCAATACGCCATGCAGCAGCTCCACGATCGACCAGTGGGTATCATACAAGGAGCAGCCCAGAGCTTCACGTGCAAGCGTGGAGTCCGCCAGGGCTCGAAGGAGGGCCAATTCTCTTTAATTTGTTCCTGCAGGCTGTCCTGGATGAAGCCTTGCATCAAGATGAGGCCTTCGGCGTACCCCTCGTCTCCCCTGAAAAGGAGGCATGGGTCCTCAGTCATCTGGAGTATGGTGATGGCGTCTGCCTAGTGAGCAGGACACCTGCGGAGGCGCAAGCGATGCTAAACAGGTTCGTCAACACTTTCAGTAGGTACAACATGCAAATAGATTCGGCCAAAACCCTGTGGATGCACGTTGGGAGGGGAGACGTGCCTGAGGCGCTTACCCTAGAGGGGGGCACTACCATTGCGCGTCAAAGCACTGTGCGCTACTGGGCACTAGGCTCTATCATAGCTAAGGATGGGGACTGCGCCGGTGCAGTGCTTGATAATGCAACGAGAGCAAGGGGCCAGATTGTGCGGATAAGGCCTCTCTTGCGCTCACCGGTTCTCAACTGTAAGCGCAAAGCCGCTTGCATTGAGACTTTTGTTAAGCCCACCCTGCTGTATGGTCTGTCGACGGATTCCATTCAAACCCGGCGCCTGTTAAGGGTAAGCTTCCCCAGGTGCTCCTTTAGTTCCTCCAGGGTAAACTCTGTTTCTTTGTCGCCCCCTGATATCTCCATATTCAATGCTGTCGCATCATCGGCAGCATCAAATTGGTCAGTATAGAATTTATGGAGATCTTGGTCGGACACCAGCCTCTTTTCTCCGACCCTATTATGCCACCGAGTTTTCGACACCGATAAAGCCTCATGCATGCTCTTCGATGCCGCTCGATAGTCATGTTTCAGAGTATAGTCCCTGTAGATGGCCACTTTTGCATCGAGGAAGTTACCTTTAGCGGCCCGCACCTGGTTCCTGGCCCTTTGTTTGGACCTCTTGTAGCTCTCCAGGTTCCCCTGACTGGGGTTCCTTAGATATGCACGCCATTGCCGCCGCCGCCGCTCGGCAATCAAAGGCTCCAGGATCTCCCTGGATACCTCGAACCACGGCTTCGACGACCGCTTTGGCATCCCTTTTCGTACACTTTCAGCCGCACTACCAATGGCCCCGACTATGGCCTCATACGACATGCCATCACACAACTTAGTCGAGATTTCCTTTTGGTATGCAGCCGGGTGGCGGTGTATATACTCAGCTACCGCCGCCGCAGCCCATAACGGTCTCCTCTGGGCACCATGCTTAGGCTTCACTCTCCCACGCCCCCGCAACTCCAAGAGAGTAGTCACGAGGTAGTGGTCCGAGCCCGCCCCCTCAGCAGATCTGCAGACCCTGACATCGCGGAACTTACATGTCTTACCATCACTGGGTCCAAGCACAAAATCAAGCATCGCACCCTTTCGGGTAGCCGGATGATACCAGGTTTGCCTCCGCACTCGCTTTCGTTTGAACCACGTGTTCCAGATTCTCAATCCATTCATCTTACAAAAGTCCAGAACTCGCAGTCCATTATCCGTGGTTACCTGTTCATTATCGCACCTGGTTCCGACCACCTCTGGGGCGCATTGTCTGGCATCTCTACCGAGGCGGCAGTTGAAGTCTCCCAGAACTAGGACCGTATCGCACTCAAGCTGGAGCGACTTGTACGCAGTTGTGAGCTCCTTATAGAAGAGCTCCTTTGTGCGCTCGCAGGTGGAGCATTCCGTTAGTGCATAGGAGGCAACCAAACCCACAGTCGCCCCCAGAGGCTCCACTTCCAACGTTGCCACCCACTCGGACTGTCCAACGAACTTCACGACGCGCGGGGCGGGTTTCACACTACCGCACACCAAGAATCCCACGCCGCCGTTAGGTCGCTGGTTTATGGTGGGAGCTGAGTTATAGATGGTCACCCCTTCCACAACTACGTACTTTACATTAACATTCAATGTGATCATACTGACGATTGCTAATATTTGTGCTGGCACCCTTGTGGATGTAAAAGCTACTGGAATACAACTAATCCACATGTTATGCACCTGTTAACTTGATTATGAGGAGAGTCTACCTGGGAGACCTCAGTCTGGCGTTGTGCATCTTAAGTAGCGTGACGTTTTATTTTGAACACGACACGTATCTATCGCTTGAGCTTTTGGTTTCTTCGTCAAAGCTGTTTATCAGCCCTTCAACCTCATTGTGGATATCACGCTTAATGTACCTTCTTTTTACAAGGAGCTATTTGGCTCAGCCAATTTCAATTCACAGAGCCTAATTTTCCTGAAAGCTCCTTCCTGCTGTGAGGTTTTAAATTTGATTAATCCCCGCCGGGTTCCCATGGCGTTGAGTATAGCAAGCACCAGGTGTGCGGTTTTCCAGAGTCTGTATGAATGAGCTCCCTTACGCAGTTACTACGTGCCCCGACCACAGTCACACAGGTGCACTGAGGGGTGCCTTAGACCTCCAGACAATTGACAGATCAACAACACTCCTCGTTTCCCCCACCCCTGGTGTGAGCAGTCTTAACTCCCTTCTTCGTACTCACATAGCAACCGCAGCACCCATACCAACCCCGGCCTAATGAAATGATCACACGGTGAGAAGATCACTCAGCAGCTGGCTTGTATGGTCATGGGAACTAGGGAGGGAGGGAGGGAGGGAAAGGGGAGCACTTCGACCCGCCGTACAGCTCACAGTCAGTCGCGGTTTGCAGTCAGTCAAATTTATCGACTCAAATCGAATTGGCAGCAGGGAGGGGGAAGTTCGTTACCCTAGCAACCAGGTGAATGATAATATGAGCACTGTATGACAGCTTACAGTATCTTTAGAAAATTATATTTATAATTAAAGAGCTTCTCGCGGCCCTTACTAATGCGTCAAATAAGCAAACGAGGACTACAGACGAAATCGTTGATCAGATCCCCATTTTTGATCCGTCTTTGGACAATTTCCAGATATGCATACAGCGCTTCTCAGATACTATAGACTTAATGTCTTCGGATATGTCGGAATCGACGAAGGTTCGTTTACTCCTACGGCGTCTTCATAACAGTGCATATGAACTCTTTATTAATTACCTTCTTCCTAGAAAACCCGAGGAGCTATCATTCGATGAGACTATTGAAATTCTGCGTATCTTATATTCAGGCGAAAAGTCTCTTTAATTCCCGTTCCCAGTGCTTTAAAGTCTCGATGGAGTCTGGAGAAAATATTAGAGACTACACATCAAGAGTCAACAAACTCTGCTCCAAGTTCCAGTTCAGCCGTTTCTCATATCATAACCTACAATGTCTCATTTTTATATTAGGCCTTAAGTGCCCCGATTTATCTTCCGTCCGTCTGAGTCCAACTCATGGCTCTCCTGGACAAGGATTCCGACACGGCTGTCCAAGAGCTAGCGGATGCCTTTGTTCGATATCAGAATATCGTGAAAGACGCTAAGTTGGTGCTTAAGTCTATCAGTATTGTAAACACTCATTAAGACCGGAAATTTAATTAGAACTGTACTCCTGCTCCTCTTTAGCTGTGAAGACAACAAGCGGGAAAGTTGTTTCTGCAGGGCTTTTGGATTTTCAACATCGACTACGCGTTTCGCTTAGAACAACTGATCTCCAATTATAAAAAATGTTTTTCAATCTCATATAAGCTTGCAAAGAGTTTGCTGGGCATGAGAAATTCAGTTGCTATCAAACAATTATTTGGGATAAGTCTGCTTTGATACCTAAATGGCAGAACAGGTTTTTTCAAAGAGAATTCAATTACTACTAGATGTTGCGATACATTTCAAAGCCCAAATAAGGCCTTGATACATGATTTGTCCTTCATAAATCAGATAGCGGAAATGCAAATACAAATGCCTTTTGTTGCTGTTATCAACCCCAAATGCATTCCATTGCACCAGATCAGTTGATTGCAATCATGATTTTCTTCATCCAAATATCTATATCGAAATATAGCATTTAAAAAAATAGAATTTCAAGCTCATTTAGGATTTAAGATTTAAGACATTAGAAGCTATTTCACAATTTAATGGAATTGCAGTCAGTACCATACATATATCAATCAATGAAATAGTTAAATAGATTCATTTATAAAGATTGATGAATCGGAAAAAACTGGAGATAGCAAATAAACATTAACATAAATGCAATTGGACTTGGAAATTATCATATCCTTGATTGATATTTAAAAAAAACGATCACAGGAACATTATCATTTTCTTAATTTGCTGCCTGAGAAGCTGAGAATGATGTTGAACAACCATTCTCTGGAACTTAAAATTTTGATTTTTAGATCACAAGTTAAAATCGCTCTACCATCTTTCCCATAAAAGTGCAATCTCAGTGTATCTTTACCTTAATTTTCATAAAATTACAAAGAACATAACGATTTTGAAGCAATCCATATTCA
>JAUOZQ010001466.1:0-12610 GCA_030710315.1 Anomotaenia brevis | reverse complement strand
AATGGACTATATTCTTCGTATTCCGTAAAATAAGTATAATTTGATCTAATTTTATAATTTCTGATTAAATTTGACCTAGTTAGGCCTACCATATCATATTTTTGCTTTGTATACATCTTATAACCAAGAGCTCCAAAATGATGCAGTATTGAAATGGTGAAATTACCCACGGCATTTCTGAACTCTTAATTTGATTGAATTTAATTAATAATTCAAAATATCCTATTATAATTAATGTCAGTGTCTACGTAGTGAACGATAAATTCATATGGAGTCAAAAGACTTCAATGCAGTTGAGGTCATCAAGCTATGTCAACCACTGCTCAGTGTGCGGTACGTTGTATAAAAAAGAATAGTGAGCTTTTCCCTTGGCAAGCACCCACAACACCGTTCTCTACAAGTCCACAGCTTGCACGATAATTCCGTAATTCCAAAATTTATATATCTAAATGTAAGAAAACTTCACAGAATATCTCTATTATAAACTTTTGTAGTTATGGCAAATAAACCTCACAAATTTGTAACATTTCTAGCCCCTAAATCAACAGAATTGTAAAAAGGATTCCCAAATTCGTGCATAAAAATATCTGACTTTATGCAATAGGTCTTAACAGTTACTGCTAGCTTCTTTTGAATTGGAGCTAGCATGGCAATTGTAGACCATTATTTTGAGTTAAATAGTTACTAAGACGTCAGAGTGTTGCAGATTTCTAAATGCTCACCCTAAATATACATTAATTGAAAACCTTAAAATGTAACCAAAGAAATTCACAATTAATTTAAGTTAATCTCCCTTGGCTCGATGCAGCAACTCTTAAAAGGTAGTTGGGCTTGTGTAACAGCGTCAAGGCTTTCGTTTCTCTCAATGATGTTGCTAATCTTCTCACTGAGGTGTTCCCATAATTCCATGTCTATGAAACACATCTATCTGATATTTCATTAAAGTTTCTTTTCATTATCGGATGACTGTTTTTTCGTATATCTAAACAGACCCTTACTACTTTTATAAATCCTGGGAAAGGGGGCTATTTCGCCTTAACTTTCGATGCTAAGTTAGAACGACCGTGACAACTATTTTTCACAATAGAATGTTTTCTCTGAGTTTATGCGAGATAAGATTAAACAAAATGTGAATACACATTTAATATGAGGTGTCCCGAAACTGGAAAACAAAAAGGAGATGTTGGTGCGATAGCGTTTGTGAGCGGTGTGTGTCGATGTGTTAATATATTAATGACGTGATTTATCGGTAAACAGCATAGGGAATTTATCAAGGTCAGTGCATTCAACCCATGGGGATTCAAGTGTTTCAACTGTCTAATAGTGCGATTTATTTATCGGGTCAACAAAACTTATGCATATAATGCAAACATACAAAGTGTAATCAGTTTATTGGCCTATGATCATTTTGGCAAAGGACAGTTGATTACTGAACATAATTATGAGCTTGTTAGGTAAAGTGTTTATGTTAAAAGATTTGCGAATTGAAGGCGAGGCCTACTGGAAACTTGCGGTGACGAAGGTTAGTCTATGTGGTGATAAGTATTAGAGGTTTTATGATTGAGATCTGGAAAATATTGTGGAGAAATCGGAGTGAGAAACGTTCGGGTATGGTTGATGACTCTGCTGGTTTAGTGGATGTGGTCAAGTGGCATTCATTATGTTGGAAGCTTTTTCATTTTGAAAGCTGGCTATTGAAGGAGTATTGGGTATGACAATCGGTGAACGTGATCTATGATATTCTTGCTGTGAATGCGGAATGTAAGGTATGCTTATGTGGAACAAACATCACGCTCAAATTGGCTGAACTCGGTAATTTTTGCTAGATCAATATAATTTTGCGGTAATTCGAATAGGTTCCATTCGTTTATAACATTTCTACCGTGATCAATGACAATACCATGATTCGGCAGCTGGTAGGCTGTTGTGGAGATTCCCATGAGTTGAGGGAGCTGGATGTTTGTTAATCTTGTTAGAGAAAATCACATAGGACTAGCTGACGATCTCCCAGATCCAGCGGTAGGGATCACCTCCGATCACCAATTTGTGAGTGACTGGTTACTCACAGATCATTTCAAATACGTTTCGATAGGAAAACTAAGTATGGAAGAAATGGAATTCCATTATTTTAGCTGAAATGAGAATCGGGACTTAACCAGGCCATTACTATCAATATTTTCCTGTTTTCTTGTATAGCAATATTCTTATTTTTGAGAGTCGGTGGTAAGAGGTTGGAGATTGTAGATGCATCTGCGACTTAAAATATAATCCCATTTCATTCACAATTATTTTGGTTTTTTAATTAAGAAAATCTCTATTTTCAAACTGACATCGTAGGAGTGAAATTGTAATATTAAAATATATAATTCTGCAGCAGTCGCTACTAATAAACTGTAGATCTGATTTTGTGATATTAAAATCAGGCTTAATAAATATCTATTTTCTGAGCTCATTTGAAAATTAAGTAATCCATGTCGTGTGTCAAAGTAGTGGAATCCTTTTCGGTTTTGTGAAGACTGAACCAGCTGGCTTCTTCATTTAAAATTTAATAGGTAGTGGAAACCTAAATAGTGCCTTATGCATGATGTTATTTATTTTTATTTTTCGAGGTTGAGGATTCGAGTAAAAGGTGTTGGTGGATTAGAATTAAAGACATTTCTAAATGGGCCCTTAATATTTTTGATCTGTAAAGGACTTAAGGAAAATTAGCTCAGGGTGGTGGGGCCTCAAATTTATTATGATATTGCCTGACTAATAAATCAGAAGAAAATTCAAGCTGTAGAACCCAGACTTCGATCATAAACTTTTATGGACACAGGGGTTGGACAAAATAGTTAAAACACTTATTTAAATAGAAAATACTGTTAATTATAAAAATAGTCATAACTTCACAAGGGCGCGAGAACTCTCGAACTTTCAATGGGGGACAAACTTCTGGTGTTCATATGGCAGGCGCTAGTGTGGCACAAA
The DNA here is from genome assembly GCA_030710315.1 of Anomotaenia brevis. NCBI lineage: Eukaryota > Metazoa > Platyhelminthes > Cestoda > Cyclophyllidea > Dilepididae > Anomotaenia > Anomotaenia brevis. Next base: position 9,640 of record JAUOZQ010001466.1, on the reverse strand, counting down.
CTGCCTGAGTGGTTGGTGATTCAAGGGGTTCTATCTCAAAATTAATGACTATCGCCTTTGAAAGAGTTGATAAACGTCCTCAGCTGTGCACATGTCTGGCCGAAATTTGAAGTATCTGAGAGACTCCAAACCTAATTGTTGGAGAGGATCTCATGACCGCAGCTTCTAAAATCGCTACAAAACTCCTCAGTGAACATTTAATGAATCCATTTTCCAAGAAGAAAATCTGCTCGTATGGAGCTGCACACGGGAACTGGGTTCTACGGAAGAGCTGCAATTAGAAAAAAATCTACTCTCAAAGACAATTTGCTCAAAGCTTCTAGAGTGGTAAAATGGAAACCTTCGGAATTGGCTTCACCTGATCACCACAATCTCTACGTCACCTAAAACTCATTATTGTGCCTTTTTATGGTCGATTTTAGGAATTCAAATGAGAAATGAATTACTGACGCCGCCATAGTCCAATAAAACTGGGGGGTGTTTTATCTAAAAAAAATTAGAAATAAATCCCAGATTGCATAAATCAATACCTAGGCAAATCAGGGACGCAATTTCTGCAAAGGTTGGACCTGCATCATCCTAAACTATATTTTGTTGATTTTGTATGTGTTTCCAATATTTTGTCCGTCTGCAGTGTATATATATACATATATATATCGAACCCTCTTAAAAGCAGTAAAGAGCGTTACTTTAGCATTATTTTCAAATAATAAGAGTTATAAATATGTGAATTCTTCAGCAATTGGCTTTCTCAAAAGCTCCTCGCAAAAATACTCTAATCCCTTGTTTTCTTTCCCGATATTGGCGTTATGAAAAAGCTAGTAATCTAAAGATGCTGGTGCAATGGAACTCGTGAGCGACTCCATTATATCGACAAAGTTCTTTTCATGATTAAGCCCTTTTATATTCAAGGTTGCTTACATTATCAATCTAGTTTTAAAGCTCAAATTGAAGTTCGTTTCCGCGGTCAAGGTAATTTTGAAGTTAATGACTATTTCTCACTTTTGCATCCAAATATTACTTTGTCAAACGTGACTTTTGATTCTGATATATAATTCGGCCCCATAAACGAACCCGCAGTAGTTAAAAAAATGTATATTCAAGAAGGAGCACTTAGCATCACAACAAGGACATTAATGGCTCTACACAATATGCAGTTATTACTTGGAAAGGGAATGAAATATACCTTGTATATTCTAAGAGAAACAAAGATATCAGCATAAGGGGCAATATATAAGCACTTTTACAACAGACAGTGCGAACACGAATTTGGTTTGCTAAAGTGCACATTCCCACGTCTTCTGCATTTGCACATACAAACATTTATCCAAGAACAAACTATTCTTATAAACGCAAAGATTCGATGAACTAAACATTGTTTTCTAAAATATTAGGGATGTTTCTTCAGCAAAATTTGGATGTAAAAAAGTGAGACATATGTCGGTGAGATATATTCAAAATTACCCAATCATAAGTTGGCCTATAATAAGAGTCTGGAAAATTTATTCACTCTGTCCAAGTAAAAATAAACAAAATCAAATCAAATATCACAAGAATACTATTTCAAGATTTGCACAACTATATAGCCACAGTTCACTTGAATTTTCAGATTAAGTTTGGCAAGCAAAAGCAAGTAGTATTGAAATCCAGTAGTACAATATAAATTATTATACGAGTGAGCTCAATGGCTATATAATGTCCCATTCTATGATGAAAAACAAATTGTAAACAAACGTAATATAGTATTGTAGGAAAATCGATAAATAATTCAATATCACTACCTTGTGCATGTCAGAAATAACTAATATCCTATTGCACAATGCCAATTCGACTAAATTCGAAGACGTAATTGTTGTATCTCCAGAAAATTATATTTTTAATTTTCTGATTATCCTAAACATTACTTCAACAACAACCGTCATCAATCCAAGTTACCGTGGTGTAAGTTTTGCGGTCAATTCCATTTTTACCGCGATTGTCCGTCTCTCAACCATGCTTGTAACAAATACAAAAGAAAAGACCACCTGGATGCCTCTTACACTCAAAACAAAAAGGCAAATTATTCCAAATTCAGTAAAGATCACAACAATGTACAATCAAACGGTTTACACGCGTCGTTCCAAGTAAAAACCAACAGAAGCATGCATGTTACCGTTGAGATAAACGATAGAGAAGTGCGTTTACAACTCGATACGGGCTCCGACATCAGTATCATATCAGTTGATGTTTGGAATAACCTCGGAAGCCCCGAATTAGACCCCATTAATTTCGCAGTTTCAAGCGCGTCGGGTAACATAGTGCCCATCATAAGTGCACTAAATTGTACTGTTAGTTACAAAAGAAATCATACTCAACGGTGTGCTACGTCTCCAGAAATAATACTAACCTTCTAGGTCTGGACTGGATTGACAAATTCAACATTTTCAGCAACCACCAAGAAAACATCGATCCACCGATAGCCCAAGATATGGAGAAGTTCTACCCAGTCGAAAGATATCCCACTATCTTTAAGGACGAACTCGGAAAATGCACTATCGCGAAAGCAAGTCTTAAACTGAAACCGGATGTTCGGCCATCGTTCAAAGCGAAAAGACCTGTCCCTTTTGCCGCGCGACAAGCAGTGGAGACGGGAGTACTTTACCCGGTATTCTACTCGGCCTGGGCAGCACCTATCGTGGCAGTTCGAAAGCCAAATGGTACGGTACGCCTATGTGCAGACTTCTCGACTGGATAAAACGACGCATTGGAAGACAACCATTATCCTCTACCACTAGCTGAGGATATATTTACCATTCTCAATGGCGGCCGTTATTTCGCAAAATTGGACCTCTCCGAAGTATATTTACAAATCGAAGTGGAACAAGAGTCCCGTGAGTTACTCACTATTAATACCCACAAAGGACCATTTCGATTCTCGAGACTTCCTTTCGGAATCAAAACCGCTCCAGCAATTTTCCAGAACATAATGGACAATATGATAGTGGGACTTTCTGGCACCGCAGCATACTTAGAGGACATTATCGTCATGGGTCAGACTGAACAGGAACTTCAAGATAGGTTAGAACAACTGATGGAACGAATCAAGCAATACGGTTTTAACCTTAGACCTGAGAAATGCGCCTTTTTCCTAGAATCTATAAAGTACTTAGGTTTTATTTTTGAGGCAAGTGGTCGCCACCCAGACCCAGATAATATTGAGGCAATACGAGAACCGTCTACCCCAAAAAACATTTCCGAATTAAGATCATTCTTGGGTCTAATAAGTTACTATAGCACTTTTCTCCCATCATAACACGACGTAAGGGCTCCATTAAACAAGCTTCTCGGTAGGAACTTCCCTTGGAATTTACTGGGACTAGTTATGATTTAATGCTTGAACCGCAACACACATTAGTCATTATAAGACTACTTGATCGTTTACGCTATTTGCTATTCATAAAAGCGACTTAATTAGGAAGTTTGAAAGTCAGTAAGGTGGCGTCTTTGCAAGCGTCTTACGTCTGCACGAGGTCACAATTAGCGATTATTCTCAGCTGATCAGTTGAGTGTAAATTTTGATTTGATGGAAATTACCCGTTTGAACTTTGATGGATTTGACAGTAGTCGACATAATATTACTGCAATTCCGTTTTAACTGAAAAAAGCTTTATCGTGTTTTTCCTTCAAATTTTAATTCGTAGAAGTAAAGATATCACAGGGTATTAATTTGTAAAGCTTGATAAACCATTCCTTGGTAACACTTAAGGATAGAACTGTGAAATTTCACACAAATTCTTTCAAAAAGAGAAATTGATTACCTTTCTCGAGTTTCAAAATTTTCTGAAACGAACAATTACTTTGCATACTCCCATTGAAACGAGCAATTTAGATAATCTGGAGAATGGAAATTCAGGCAACGAGGAATAGAGTGTTGAACACTTACATAGCTTACTCTGGGTAACGTAGCCAAATGAGTCGTCCGTATTTTTGGCCTATAAGCATTTATACCGGAGATCTCCCCCATGGGTTTCAAGCAGGATTGATCGGTGTGCTTATGCGAAACTGTGTAGAATCTCGTCAGTCGTTCCTTACCACTTCACTTTGAAAAGAGCTCGGTTCAGTGTGTTCATTTCATTGAGGCTGTTATTGAACGTGGTATACGCAAGTGCTCAATATTTTGCGATTGAGCTGGTGTGATTCGTGTGCCAATTGAAATCAATGTGTCGCGAAGATTAGATCTAGTGAAGCCACGTTAGCGCAATTTTTGCATGTTTCAGTGGAACGATCTCTAACAGCTCTTTGAGTGGCCATAGACAGCTACTAAATACCAGATTATATTTACTGATCCTGTCTATTTTTTTATAAATAAAGACTGTCATGTAAAACTAACAGTTACAAAACAGAGAGGTATGTTTAAAGTATAGTGATTTTCTAATAGTCATTTCCACGCCACCTGAAATTCATGCTAGAGTTTCCGCAGCAGGGAGATAATATGGATTAAAACCGCTGTTTTCGGATTTTATGAAGCACATGATTTGGCAAGCAATTCGACCCTCATATAAGGATGTGTCATGCTATAACATTGCTAACTTTTTTAACAAGAGATCAGGATCTTGAGGTATTAAAGCAAAATGAAGTACGATCGGATTGGAACTGGCATATTGAGAACGTTTTAATCGCTATGTTTTAAATGCTTAGGGGTTCTAAGAGGTGTTCTTAGAGAGGTTCTTCGGAGCTCTGCGAACTGGAACATCTATTGGCAGGGTATGATCAAAATGACTCGGAGGTCCTGGTTTGGCACAAAGGCGGTCCGGTAACTACGTAGAAGTGACGTCATGCTGCCACAACACTCTCCCAAGAGCGTTTGTTGGTGCAAAAGAAAGGCTTGATAAACAGGCAGTCGAGAAGGGGAGGTTGGAGATCGGCCGCAACGTGTGTGCAGGAGAAGACGGGAGAATACACGAGTAGTTCGAGGGGGCTAAGCCGAATAAAAGCTGGAGCATACATGGAAAAAGAAAAGAAAAGAAAAGGCGAATATCCGGGTGTCTGTGAGTTGATCAATTAGGCTAACGTCCGTTGGTCCGATTGGATCTGATTGGTCATCGAGGATCATTGAGTGGGCCAGTGGGTAAGGGCCCGTTGACGACGACCGATTGAGTGTGAGCACCGTGGATCGATGTGTGTGACGGGGATGTGTGTGACAGTTGAGAGGACTGGGCTCATCGATCCGGTAGTGATGCCGTTAAGTATGGAATTGAGAGGTTAGAGACAGTCTAAATGGGATATCACCTGTGTCTTGGTCCTGCGCCGAAGAGAAACAGCGAGGAATGTGAGGGATGTGAAGCGGACAGTACCATTACTACAAAACAGCTTGGGGTGAAGATGGTTGAGTATTGCAGCCGCTTCGGAAACGCAATTAGATTCGAGAACTTGTAGTGTTTATGCGTAGGTGAGGAGATGTAGAGTCTTCATTTTCTTTAATTTGAGGAACCTGGAATCGTTAGTATGATTCAGCCTTAAGAGGACTGGTGTTTCAATATTGCAATCAGTTAAGAAAACAGACTTGCCGACCAAATTTGGCAATGGTATGGGTTCGTCTGCCGTCATTAGCTGGCTCACTTGGCATTTATTTTGATGCCGTGTGACCGTTGTCATTTGCATAGCCGATGGAATTCTTATGGCTTGGAAATTTGCACTTATCAATGGCAATGCTATTCTTTCATCGAGCCGTTCCTCCAAATTTGCAGGTTTCAAACGGCTGGTTTCAAGGCCGCTTTAGATAACAACTCTAATTAAAACGCAATCAACATTTTAATGTATGGAAGCATAAAAATGTAGATTTGTTAAGCTGAATATTCCAAGGTTTTTTTAAACATAGGCCCGTAAGCGGCTACTCTACCTGTGTAAAGCAACGACGAATAATGTTGTTTAGACCTGATAAAGAACGAACTTTCTTTGATAGTAGGTTGCCCTACTACCAGACTATGCTGATTAAATTTTACCCTATATATATACAACCAAATGGCCTATAAACCATACATTATTTCAAGTATAATTCAACTATTAAAATGTTTTAATTGATAAATGATTTTTAACTCTTAATATACTCTAACACAACAAGGTTTGTAATATTAATGACTGTCAAAGTAAAAAATGAACTGTGCAAATCCTGCTGCATTGTAAATCTTAGCAAACCACGACTGTGTTGCTGTCGTTGACACAACCGGCATTAAACGGCAATATGGTGGCGGCGTTGGGCGCTGATCTTGTTAGTTTGATGGGATATCCGCCTACCACGGTCATGATAGTGGTTTCGAGTATACCTCACAAGAACAACCTCAGGGGTAGCTACGAAAATCAATTTTTATTTATTTTATAATAAATCATCAAGCATAGTTGTATCATAAATAAGAAGCATAATAAAGACGTATTTTTCATTAATATGGCCTATGGCTATCGCTAGTATAACCAGAGAAGATTTATAATTAAAATAAAATTAAATTCCTTACCAACGGCAAGAACTATCGGAAATGCGCTTAAATTCATATTTCAAAGTCTGCTGTCGGTTCAAACCTGAAGGCAAATTTGATAGCCCGTTCTATACGGTAATATCGGTACACACAGAGTAGTCACAAGCTTAGGATGATATTGCAACTCTGCAACTCTGCAGTAATTGACATTCATTACCAGCGTATTACCACTGATGTCATTTATTCAAAGATGGTACTCTTTAAACAATTAAAGTTTTAGGCATTAATTTAAGAATGCTATTACTGTTTAACATACATTTATTTCTGAAAAGATTTCCTTGAAACAGTAGCACTGTGTTGCTGTCGTTGACACAACCGGCATAAAACGGCAATATGGTAGAGCCGTTGGGCGTTGGTGCTAATGTGAAGAAGCATACAAAGCAGCCTTATCTGTCATTTCAGCAAAATTTATTTGATTTGCCGTCGCCGGGCGGGTGAACGCAGAGTTGACATTGGAGATGCAGGAGCAGCGCACAAACGTCTTCCCGACATCTGGGGCTGCCGAATTCAAAGCTATTTTAAGTCAAGAAATACATCATTTACTTTTTAAAGTAACGAGGAACTATGCCCGTTGTGACAGTTTCAACAATATTATTATTAATTTAGCTTATGTTAGGTGATAAATTAATTCTAATACCAGAGAATGATAAATAATCGGCCTACTTTCAATTTCAGTAGTAGTTAATGCTTATCAAAGGCCGGTATGCAAATATAAATGAATAGCAGATGAGACTTGAGAACTATGTAAGAAGTTGAACAAACCTCTATCAGAGCTCGTTTATTCTCAGTGCGTCTCGCTGCCATCAAGTTTGCTAATTTATATGTTACAGAGTGTTGCTGCTTGCGTGACTGATGACGTCAACGACTGCACCAATCACGTCGCATGCCACTCCTAGGTTAGCCAAACACTGCATCATACTAATGTCATCACTTACGCACTTATAATATATGTAGTAATGATGAAGTATTGCTGCCATCTTTTCGGTATTTAACCGCCCATTAATCTGATAGACAGGCTGTAAATTGGTGGAAATCAACCGATTTTCTGACACACGAAAAAAGGAATGAATAATTTGCCCCATAGCAATTTCAAAGCGCATGGCAGGAGGAGGGGAGAAAGCCGTAAGCAGCTATGCACAACAAAAAAACCGTAAATCATCCACCGGCAGCGGGGTCCTGTTGTGGACACGCCGAGAAGACCGCAGAGGCCATTCGGCCACACGATACATCTACAACATTGTCACGCACTCACAAGTGCCTGCCGAAATCCGCCACCGACGACGAACCCGAATACCCTTGTTATCGTTCGACGATGTTTTCACGACCAAAGTGGAAACCGGATTATTTGTCTAAATAGCGACTTCTAAAAGCAAAGCGGAAAGGCTGCAATTAGATTCTCTCCAAGATGGATTTCCTACCCCGTTTAAGATAGCCACACTACCAGAAGTGGAAGGGGTAACATGTGTCCTCGACCGTCTATTAGTAGTGTGTGATGATGTGTGTTTATTTAAATGGTGGGCAATGGAGCGTTAGCTAGAAGAAATGAGGTATATCTACTGAAAGAAGACAATTTCGTAGATAAAATAATGAGTAATTCAAGAATGATAATTATTCATGTCATTTAATTTTAAAGGCGGAGAACAATGCTGGACATGTTATAAAATCCTCAGTTATTCTTTGCGTTGTTGACAATATAGTTTATGAGAAAGCACTGTTGGTTGAGCTAGCAATAAATAGTTCACTTCTATTTCTTCTCGTAAACAAAAAAATTAGACATGTATGTAGAATATTGCCATCTGTAACGGATAATTTAGCAGGAAGGAATGTACGAATATGTGTGTGTGGGTGTGCTAGAATTGGGTCGACCTGATTTACAAGTAAACATATCGTCCAATTAGATCACGTTGGATACGCTCTGGCCATGAGGGGGTTCAGGAAGTGCGATGTCACTGTCAGGTCACCACAACAATCCCCCTAGATCTTCAAGTAGAATCTGAGATGCAAAAAGAAACGCCTGACAAACACTTACTGTAAAAGGACTGCCAGTATCGAAGTCAAGGTTACAGTAAGTCCGCTGTTTTTGTGAGTGACCTGAGTTGTCGAAAGTGTACTTTATGGAGTTATAGGCGTTATGGTGTCTTTGAGTGGGAGTTGGGCAGAAGGGGTGAGGACTACAGTTAAGACTTTGACGGCTTCACAGGTGAGGCGATGTTTGGTCAAGTGAGCGAGTGCTTGCATTTGTGAATCTAATCGAGTGATGAGAAACGCTCTTTTAGTGCGACTGCGGCAGGAAAGGTTTCCACTTCACTCGTCGGTGGAAATATCAGAGTGGACATGTGGTTAGAGATGAAGAGCCAGCCTGATGATGAAGTAAAATGGTAGATAATGGGCTTATGGTGGAGGTAATCAGAAAAATTCGAATGATATGGCTGGCGTAGATGATTATTTGGAAAATAAATATGCTTCCAGAAGATTATTTTCAGACACTGTTGATATTACGTGACTGTCATGTTAATTAGGATAATATTGAAGGTTAAGTGATGACTTAGGCACTTGCTGCATCGTAAGATGAAAGGAAAACCTTATTTGACTTACATGGACGTATCGAATGTTATTACACGACAATTAAAGAGTGGCTCCATGACAAAGATTTCACCTTCTCCTTCAATTACGCGTCTACTGGAGTAATTTCCAAGGGCTTTTTTATCAATGCTCAAAGTAATTATGTGGAATTCCCTGACAAATCTGAGCGGTTTCAGTTGAGAAGTACGATTTAAGGCATCCAAAATGGTTTATCATAAAATTGGAAATTGACATCAAGACATTTGCCATAAGCGCCCTGTTTTAAATATGTAAAGGAAGTCGCCTTTACCTATGAAATTGTATCGCAACAACAATTGAATAAAAATTGGTGCATTTTTCCCGTCTAATCTCACATTTGCGGTATATAGTACTTAAATAAAAGTGTAGATTTAGATGATTTTTCGCTTCATTCTACGTAAGTAATTAATAAAACATTTTTCAGTTTGTTTTTTGTCATCAGATTTCTAATGGAAAACGCTATCTCGAGCATCTGAATTTGTATTGCGTCTCCGTGTTGCAAGTTACATGCAATGTATAGAGGTTCAAAG
>JAUOZQ010001465.1:0-12619 GCA_030710315.1 Anomotaenia brevis | reverse complement strand
CAATTTTTAGACCATTCATTTTACCCTACAGTTCTATGTACACTTTTCTAAGAAATCCAATCAAGTATGGACGGTGCCACAGTGCCACACCCAATGCAGTGACACCCTAAATGCGGTCGTATAAATTTAAATTGCCAAATTTGTAAAAATATTAAACCTTTTAAACACGTTGTTAACGGAATAGGTGCGTGGATTAACTCAAATTTAAATCCTGAAATATCTTACATTTCAACATGACGCAAGGTCTGTTGCTTTTGAATGCCATTTCCTTGAAGTTGGGCAGGCAAATTTTTTAAGTAAGGATTGCAAATTTGTTTAGGATTCACAAACTAATTTTCAATGACACACTGTTTGCTAAGGCCTGATGTGTCCAACAGATTCAAAATTATTTATTTAAAAAAGAAATTTTTGGTATCTTCCTTATTCTTTCAAAAATTTCTCACTTTATCCACCTAATTCATTAAAAAAGCGGTAAAGAAATACATACAAAAACTTTTTTCAAATGCTGATCAAAATATTCATTGATTTTCTGAATTTATATTTTTTCGTATGCATCGAATATCCTGAACCTGTAGAACCAAGATATCTTGATTATTTTATATATTTAGTTGTATAATGAAAAGTAGTTATTGTTTCATTTGATGTGTAAATGCAAAACAAGATATCACCAATGTCTAACTACACCACAAAAAATGCATATGCATTATTTAATAATATGTCTTACCGCGTTTTTCGGAGTTTTTGCAAGCTATTCGTCCCTCATATAAGGATGCGCCATGCTATCAAGTTCTGGCCATTTTAACAATGGATCGGGTTCTTGAGGTACTAAAGCAAAATCAAGTACGATCGCTTTTGAGACTGGAATATTGGGAAACTTTAATCGTTAAATTATAAATGCGTAGTGGTTCTTAGAGGGATTCTTTGGAGGCGTGCGAACAGGAAAGTCTGTTGGCAAGGTATGACAGAAATGATACGGAGGACCTTGTTTGGCACAAAGGCAGTCAAATAACTAGAGCGCATATTGGTGCAAAAGAAAGGCTCGATATACAGCCAGTCGAGAAGGGGAGGCTGGAGGGCGACCGCAACGTGTGTGCAAGAGAAGACGGGAGAATACACGAGTAGATCAAGGACGCTAAGCCGATCAAAAGCGGAAGAAAAATAAAGGAAAAATCCGGATGTTTGTGAGTTGATCAATTAGGCTAACGTCTGTTGTTCCGATTGGGTGTGGCCATCGAGGATCAGTGAGTGGGCCGGGGAGAAGGGACCTGTTGTCAACGATCAGTTGAGTGCGAGCATCGTTGGTTGATGCGTTTCACAGTTTAGGAGACTGGGTCGTCCATCCGGTAGCGGTGCCGTAAAGTATGGAATTTAGAGGTTAGAAGACAGTCTAATGGGATAGTACGTGTCTCTTAGCCTTGCGACGAAGAGAAACAGCGAGGAATGCGAAAGATGTGCAGTAAATAGTACCATTACTCCATAACAACATGGCGTGAAGATGGCTGAATATTGCAGCCGTTTCGGAAATGGAACTAGAGTAGAGAACATGCAGTGTTAATGCGTAGGTGGGAGATGTGGAATCTTCATTTTTTTGGTTTGAAGAACCTGAACATGTAGATTGAACTTCCGCTGGAAACGTTAGTATCATTGTAATATGTTGTTGTACGATGTTGCAGATATTTCAGTAAGATAAGTGAGACTGCAGGTCCATTTTGCTAAGGCCAAAGGAAACAGCATCTTCCACCAGAAGCAACAAAAAACGGATTACCGCTTGCACAGATACGACCACCATGACCAAGAGAACTCCAAATGAAAAAAAACATTATGACAACATCTCCATCCTAATGATGGTAAACAGTTCTGCCTATTTTTAATTTGCCACACGCATCTGAATATAGATGGTAATAAATGTATACATATATTAGTCTTAGATAGCGCTCTTTGGCGCTCGGAATAGTAATTTTAGTAGATAATGATTTCTGAGATACAGTCTTAGTGGACGAAGAATAAATTCAGCTTATGAATGCTTTCAACCGAGATGCTTGGCGAAGCAACACCAAAGTAGTGCTTTTGTTTGGTTCAAAATAACATTGAATTTTATGGCTTTTTTCAGCAGTAATTTGATAATTCAGTAGTCGATTGAGGGTAAATGTGCGAATAGAATGCTGGCCACAGTCATAATGGACAAAAATGTGTGGACACTGTGGTAATAATGCTGAACACCACAAAACAAATAAATTTATAAAAGAAAACTTAATGCAGTTCCTCCTGACTAAAACTGTAAGGATTTTACTAAAAAAATAATTTTGGATCACATAAAACGGTTGCAAAGATTGCATTTTTGATTCGTAAGCAAATCCGACACACGATTTCTGCACAAAAACGGAGTAAAGACAAATTCCCATCTCGATTATTTTTCATTCATCGGGGAACGGTAAATTTTGAAGTGGTTTCGGGTAGCTTCAAACGTCAACTCCTATTTCCTCCTATTTCCAACATATATTATTAGAAACGTTGTCCCATCACGCAGTTGTGTTTGGACACATGACGAAGTTTGTCTCCGATCGCGATGACAAGCACTGGTTTTGCATTCTTTAACACTGTTTTTTTGTCAATTCGCAGGTACGTTTAGGCTCATTTCCAACGAAATCCATGTTACAGGTACAGTCGAATACACCCACAACGGTTATCATTCGTGGCACAAAGCTATTCAGCATAACATAGTGTTTCAGTTTGAAAGAAATTCTTAAACTAATTAATTAACCGTTAGAGCAGCAGATTTGCGTTAATTTTCTGCAAAATTATGAATCAGTCTTTTTTAAATGGCAGCCTTCTTTAATGCACGAAATGTGATATTCGGAAGCATTTGTTTTTCACGGCAAATTGGAGTCTCCAAATATTTGCGCTAATATGCAATTTCGCAAGTCAAGAGGTGCAATAATATAGTGTTATAAATTGGAATACTGTAAATGACGGAGGGTTATTATGACTGGGAGTAGCCTGGAATGATTTTCTAGGTCAATAAGTTGTCTCACGAACACATAAAAGGTACGATGTTCAGCGTATGATTCGAAATTTGATTCACCTACATCGAGCTGAAATGTGTCTAGTTAATTATCAGCAGTTTTCTAGAGCATTCGAATGAGGGACGTCATATTTCGATTGCAATTAATGGGAAACCGTCTGGGTTTGACACAAAATCTCGCAAATTTTACTGCATAGCGAAGCAGCTCACCGAGTGTAAATTCACTTAACGTAGTCCAGTATAAGAAGCAGCGAAAATTTTACTTAATCAGTATAGTAGGAAAATATATAGGTCATGATTCTTTATTCGGTTTTTACCCGATTCATAAACTGAAAAAGTATAATTTAATAGCATGACTGTTTATTAACAGTAACAGGAAACAATTTTTTTTCAATTTAATCATAGTTGCAATCAATCGAATTGAATGCCTCATGAAGTCCGAAGAGAATAGTGTCCTTCAGGGATTTCAGGTTGGAATTTTGGGGAGGATATACCACGAATAGAATAACAGCGAATGGACGTATTTCGGTTATTCTAAGCCTTTCAAATCGATGAAACTGCACTTTGAGATGGACCAGGAGATGGGTCACGTTCACCAATAGCACAGCCCTATTAGCTGCAAGGTTGAAAGGCAGTGGTCTAAAAGAAAAAAGACAAATGCGCTTTCAGAACTCTTAGTCTATCGATGACCCAATAGCAGCATTGGTTGCTAATATACTAGTCGTGTTGGCTTAGCAGCGCAGCAGCGACAGCAGCAGCAGGAATGGCATCTTCGTGTTGCTCCTCTGACAACGACCAGCTTCCATGATTACATATAATGGTTCTAACCAACGTGTGAGTTCAAAAGTCGCCACAGAAATTGTTTTCATTAAAAGAGGGTAGAATTAATAGGCATTGGCTAATTTTAGAGTATTTACCGAAGTTCCAGTGTATCGTCAGAGACACTGAAATTCATATTGCCCAGCAGAAGTGTGCATTTGAAGTCGTTCTCCTCTGGCCAGCATCTCGCATTCCAATCGGAGGTGTTGCCCTCAAATCGTATCTGCCTTATACCCTCCTTTATGTAGAAGCCATGCAGGGCCTTATGCACGTAGTAAAGCAACGTGACTTCAAGTGCCTCTGAATTATGATCACCGAAGTCGCTGCATACCTCTATAATGAATGCAATTAATTGAAAGCTCCATATTTTGACATACCTCTTCCATCATAAAATAACTCGTAGAGGCTCGATGATGATGAGCATCCTAGGGCGCATACCACTGACAACGTGAGTAGGTACACTGCTTGCATAATTGTAACCTGCTCTGATATGAATCGACCTTATATACTTGCAGCTTCTGATCAGAGATTGCATCACAAATGTTAGGAATGCCTATTCCATAATCTTGCTTTCCGTTTTCAAATCTAAAATATTTTTCTCAATCACCATAATAAACAATCAGAGTTCAGTTCAATCTTATCTGCTTCAGATGTTTTTTCGGTGGATTCAAGTATCCGAGAGTCATAATTTTAAGTATTATTTCTTTTCGAAAGGCGCACCAATTTAAAACTCACTTTGTGTTCAAAACTTAGGTAATGAATAGATAAATCTTTATTTTTAATCAAATAAGCACTCTCTACACACACCGTTACTTGAGAATCATGCACAATCCCATATCTGCAATGCTAAAATTTGCTCAAATTCAACCATTTATATTAGGAAATCTAATTGATACATTTATGTTTGAAGCTGAGTGCTTCCACGCTAGTAATGGTCATTAACATTGAAAATAATATCATTTATATAATATAAGGAATCTGGATTTTAACCAGATTTCCTATTTCACAAATCAATGACAGTTTACACCAAGACGCAAAAGGAAGCATTGCAAAGAACTGCACACGGCTAGCATAGACATGAATACCTTCTTCAGCTTTAGCATCCTCGAAAGTACGATAGATTCAGGTTGCTTCTAATTCGAATTTACACTTTTGCCTACTTCAGAAATAATATTTTCACGGTTTCAATGCATCCGGCAAAATATTTGGAAATATAATTGATAGAAATGCAAATAGCTTGAAAGACCATGAATAGCAATATATTTTTGGTAAAACTAAGTCGACTAGTATTCTGCTGGCATGCCACTGCAGGTATTTTGTTTTCATGCCCAAGTGGTAAAATGTAAATTCTATCTTCAAGTTGAAGATACTTCTATTTTTAGAAGCTTATCTACAAATACTTTAGCAAAGCTCTGATAAATGCAACTGAATCATGAGGCGGTATACTGGAATCTCGTTTCCAAATTGTAATTCTTCATGTCCTAAAGGTCAGCTAACATATCTCTGAACTTGGCGCCTATGGATATTACTGTTCTCAATTGCATTCTTTAAATTCTCGTCTTGTGTTGTGTAGCGATTTTGCCAAACCCATGGCATGTTTGTTGATAAACACCAGCATGGAGATCAGTGCACAATTTATTGACTATTTACTGTATCCTAATTATTTATATGCACTTTCCCAAGCAATCCAATCTAGTATTGGCGGTGTCTCAGCCCAAATGTAACACATTTATAATTTGATTGTGGACGTATAAATTAAGTTGTCAAATTTGTAAACATTTTAAACCTCCTGAAATCGGTTTTAAAGGAATAAGTGCCAAGGTTAACTCAAATTTAAATCCATCAATATCTTACGTTTCAACATAACGCAAGGTCTGCTGCTTTTAAAAATTATTTTCGTGAAATTAGGCAAGCAAATTTCAAAGACAAGATTGAAAATATGTTTAGGATTCACAAACTAGTTCTCACTATGACACTGCTACCTAGGGCCTGAGTCAAATAGACTCCATTTTGTTCCTTGAAAAGTGAATTTTTAGTAGTTTGGTTAAACAACTCTTGGGGATGATCAGTATCCTCGCATCGACTTCTGCCGCTTTCTTTATTCTTTCTGAAATTTCTCCTTTATCAACTTTATACTTCATATTCTTATTAGGCTTAAATAATATACAAATTTATCAAATAAATAAATACAAATCTAAAAAAACAATTTTTTAAATAAGGATCGAAATAAAATTTGTGTTTCTGAATTGAAATTTTTTTAATATTCGACGTATAACGAAAGTCTGAAGAACTGATATATCTTAACTATTTATATATTCAATTATATTAAGAAAATAAGTCATTGTTTTATTATATGCTTTACTGCAACACAGGATACCACTAATGTCTAACTCTACACCAATAAAAATTCATATACATTAATTAATATCATGTGCTTTCTCTGTTTTCTGGGATATAAAAGCACATATTTTGGCAAGCTACTGGGCCTTCAAATAAGGATGAGCCATGTTATAAAATTCCGTCCTTTTTCAACTAGAGATAGGATCTTGAGATTTTAAAGCAAAATCAAGTACGATCGGTTTTAAAACTGGAATATTGGGAAGGTTCTAATCGCAAAGTAAAGACTTAGGGGATATTAGAGGAGTTTTTTCAGGTGTGCGAAATGGAAAGTCTATTGGCTGCGTGTGATCGAAATGGCTTGTAGGACCTGGTTTGCGACAAAAGCAGGCCGGTAACTTGGTGTTAATGACGTCATGCCGCCACAATACACACCATAGAGCGTGTTGGTGCAAAAAAAAGCTCGATAAACAAGCAGTCGAGAAGGGGAGGTTGTAGAGCAACCGCAACGTGTGTGCGGGAGAAAACGGCAGAATGAACAGAAAAAGAAAAGTATTATCGGAGTGTTTGTGAGTTGATCAGTCAGGCTAACCTCCGTTGGTCCAATTGGGTCCTATTGGTCATCGAGCATCAGTGAGTGGGCCAGTGGGAAGGGGCCTGTTGCCGACGGTCGGTTGTGTGTGAGCATCATAGAGAACTCGTTTTGTTTATGCGTAGCTGAGGATATTTATAGAATATTCATTTTCTTGGGTTTGAGGAACCTGGCCATGTAGGTTGAATTTCTGCTGGAAACGTTAGTAATGACTGAGCGGTCAGGAAAGCAGACTTTGCGACCTGAATCGGTAACGGGGTCGTCTGCCGTCATTAGCGAACTTATTTAGCATTTATTTTGAATACCGTGTTACTGATGTCATTTTCATAGCCGATGGAATTCGTTTTGTTTGGAAATTTGTACCAATGACGTAATGTAAATTTTTCTTTAAGCTGTTCTTCTAAATATGCCGGTTTCAAATGGGTACTCTCAAGAACGCTTTAAATACCTAATCTTTTTAAAAGGCAATAAACAACATGGGTTATAAAAGCATAAAAATGTAGACTTATTAGGGTAAATATTCCCAAGCGGCTAATCCAACTGCGTATATATATATATATATATATATCACCTATTGATTTGTGTTTAAATGACGAAATTCTAACACAAAAACCTGCGTCATTAAGCAATAACTTTAAATACAGAATCATAAAAATGATTTATGTTAAGGAACTATAGAGTTTTTAATTTGCTACTCTAGGACTGCAACGCAACTACGAATACTGATTTTTAAAAATTAATAGTTTCTGTGTCAATTTAGAGACTTCAAATTTTAAAAACAGATTATTTGTGTCACCTTCGATGCATTTGACCAAGTGCATCCTTTTTATGCCTCACTTTTGACGTAAATCAAGTAGGAATGTCAAAAGTGCAAAATGAAAACTGTTTGCTGGTTCGTTCTTATTAATAGACAGAAAATCATTATTTTTATTATCCCTAGTGTCCTTTGATGTTCATAAATGTTTATCTAATATGCCTAAAAAGTGTACACAGAAAATCAAACAACAGGATTAGCAAGGATAGTCTATAACAGGCAACGGGATCTTGCACACAAAGGTGAGAATTGTTCAATATTTTGTTCTCAACATGCATAATTTTGAGAACGAGATATTAAATATAAATTATATAGCCCTATTTTGTCATGTTGTGCTATTGAGTCAGCGTGTGCTACATCAATCAAATAATTGGCTATGCTGAAAACAAAACAGTAAATAATTTGAATTGGGATCTCAAGGTTCAGCTGATTTATTTTGCTTAAAATATGGCTTCGTAGTAGGGGTTTTGCTTTAATTAATCTATGAAAAAACGGAATGCTGGCAGTTAAAATTTCGGAGTTGCATTTTACTGTATTTCAACACGTGGAGGGTCTGGATTTCTCAGCCCTCCGACTGTTGCAAAGTGGCATATTAGCGCAAATATTCCGAGACTCCAATTTGTGGTAAAAAACCTTTCCGAATATCATATCTTGTGCATTAAAGAAGGCTGCCATTTAAAAAAGACTGATTCATAATTTTGCAGAAAATTAACGCAAATCTGCTGTTCTAACGGTTAATTAATTAGTTTAAGAATTTCTTTCAAACTGAAACACTATGTTATGTTGAATAGATTTGTGCCACGAATGGTAACCGTTGTGGGTGTATTCGACTGTACCTGTAACATGGATTTCGTTGGAAATGAGCCTAAACGTACCTGCGAATTGACAAAAAAACAGTGTTAAAGAATGCAAAACCAGTGCTTGTCATGGCGATCGGCGACAAACTTCGTCATGCTTCCAAACACAACTGCGTGATAGGGACAACGTTTCTAAATATATGTTGGAAATAGGAGGAAATAGGAGTTGACGTTTGAAGCTACCCGAAACAACTTCAAAATTTACTGTTATCCAATGAATGAAAAATAATCGAAATGGGAATTTGTCTTTTACTCCGTTTTTGTGCAGAAATCGTGTGACGGATTTGCTTACGAATCAAAAATGCTATCTTTGCAACCGTTATCTTTTTTTAGTAAAATCCTTACAGGTTTTAGTCAAGAGGAACTGCATTGAGTTTTCTTCTATAAATTCATTTGTTTTGTGGTGTTCAGCATTATTACCACAGTGTCCACACATTTTTGTCCATTATGACTGTGGCCAGCATTCTATTCGCACATTTACCCTCAATCGACTACT
Organism: Anomotaenia brevis; assembly: GCA_030710315.1. Classification (NCBI taxonomy): domain Eukaryota; kingdom Metazoa; phylum Platyhelminthes; class Cestoda; order Cyclophyllidea; family Dilepididae; genus Anomotaenia; species Anomotaenia brevis. Next base: position 3,682 of record JAUOZQ010001465.1, on the reverse strand, counting down.
GAATTATCAAATTACTGCTGAAAAAAAGGCCCGAAAATCAATGTTATTTTGAGCCAAAGAAAAGCACACTTTGGTGTTGCTTCGCCAAGCATCTCGGTTGAAAGCATTCATAAGCTGAATTTATTCTTCGTCCACTAAGACTGTATCTCAGAAATCATTATCTGCTAAAATTACTATTCCAAGCACCAAAGAGAGCTATCTAAGACTAATATATGTATACATTTATTACCATCTATATTCAGATGCGCTTTTGATAGGCTTAGCACACACGTTGCGGTCGCCCTCCAACCTCCCCTTCTCGACTGGCTGTATATCGAGCCTTTCTTTTGCACCAATATGCGCTCTAGTTATTTGACTGCCTTTGTGCCAAACAAGGTCCTCCGTATCATTTCCGTCATACCTTGCCAACAGACTTTCCTGTTCGCACGCCTCCAAAGAATCCCTCTAAGAACCACTACGCATTTATAATTTAACGATTAAAGTTTCCCAATATTCCAGTCTCAAAAGCGATCGTACTTGATTTTGCTTTAGTACCTCAAGAACCCGATCCATTGTTAAAATGGCCAGAACTTGATAGCATGGCGCATCCTTATATGAGGGACGAATAGCTTGCGAAAACTCCGAAAAACGCGACAAGACATATTATTAAATAATGCATATGCATTTTTTGTGGTGTAGTTAGACATTGGTGATATCTTGTTTTGCATTTGCACATCAAATGAAACAATAACTACTTTTCATTATACAACTAAATATATAAAATAATCAAGATATAATGGTTCTACAGGTTCAGGATATTCGATGCATACGAAAAAATATAAATTCAGAAAATCAATGAATATTTTGATCAGCATTTGAAAAAAGTTTTTGTTTGTATTTCTTTACCGCTTTTTTAATGAATTAGGTGGATAAAGTGAGAAATTTTTGAAAGAATAAGGAAGATACCAAAAATTTCTTTTTTAAATAAATAATTTTGAATCTGTTGGACACATCAGGCCTTAGCAAACAGTGTGTCATTGAAAATTAGTTTGTGAATCCTAAACAAATTTGCAATCCTTTCTTAAAAAATTTGCTTGCCCAACTTCAAGGAAATGGCATTCAAAAGCAACAGGCCTTGCGTCATGTTGAAATGTAAGATATTTCAGGATTTAAATTTGAGTTAATCCACGCACCTATTCCGTTAACAACGTGTTTAAAAGGTTTAAAATTTTTACAAATTTGGCAATTTAAATTTATACGACCGCATTTAGGGTGTCACTGCATTGGGTGTGGCACTGTGGCACCGTCCATACTTGATTGGATTTCTTAGAAAAGTGTACATAGAACTGTAGGGTAAAATGAATGGTCTAAAAATTGCGCACTGATCTCCATGCTGGTCTTTTCCAACAAACATCCCATAGGTTTGGCAGAAGCTGCTGCACAACACAAGAGAAGAATTTAAAGAATGCAATTGAGAACAGTAATATGCATAGGCGCCAAGTTCAAGGATATGTTAGCTGACCTTTAGGACATGAAGAATTACAATTTGGAAACGAGATTCCAGAATACCGCCTCATGATTCAGTTGCATTTATCAGAGCTTTGCTAAAGTATTTGCAGATGAGCTTCTAAAAATAGAAGTATCTTCAAATTGAAGATAGAATTTACATTTTACCACTTGGGCATGAAAACAAAATACCTGCAATAGCATGCCAGCAGAATATTAGTCGACTTAGTTTCACCAAAAATATATTGCTATTCATGTTCTTTCAAGCTATTTACAGTTCTCTAGATTTCGTTTTTAAATAATTCGTCGCATATATGAGTCGTTGAAAACGTTCTCCATGAAGTAGGCATTAGATGATATTCGATTTAGTGGCAACCTACTGCAGTTGACTGCGTAACTCAATCCAAATTACGATGATGCTAAATCGGAAGAAGGAATTCAGGGCTTTGATAGCCATGTGCACATCTTTACAGGGTTTACCTTTTGCGTTTTTGTGTAGATTGTCGTGGATTTGTAAAATACGAAATCTGATTTGAATCCAGATTCCATATTAAATACTTTAATATCATTTTATATACCAATAACCTTTACTATCGGGAAGAACTCAGAATCGAAAAAGTGTGTATTAATTAGATTTCTTAATACGAATGATTGAATTTAAGTAGATTTCGGCATCGCATATATTGGATTATGCATGACACACAAACAACGGTGTGACTAGAGAGTGCTTATGTTATTGAAACTAATGATTTTGCTAGTTATTGCCTAATATTTTTACACAAGATGCATTGCAAATTGGTGCTCCTTTCGAACAGGAATAATACCTGAAATTATGATGCTCTGATACTTGCATCCACCGAAAAACATCTGAAGCAGATAAGATTACACTGAACTCTGGTTGTTTATTATGATCATAAAAAATAATTTAGTTATTGGAAACGGAAAGCAAATATGTTGCGTATATGTTGCAATCTTTTAGCAGAAGCAACAAGTATGTAAGGACGATTCATATCAGAGCAGGTTACAAGTATGCAAGCAGTGTACCTAAATACTTTGTCATTAGTATACACCTTAAGCTCTTCATTATCATCGAATTACTGCGTGTTAGTTCATGATGGAAAAGCTATTCTCACATATTTTTACAAACGCTTTTGCTTAGTGGTTGTTTTATGACTGATAGGCACATCCTCCAGCACTTTGGTTAATTTACAAGCAACAACATTTTGATGGATTACTATTATCCACAACATTAATTGATTTAAACTCGACGAAGTGAGCAGCAATCAGAATAAAGAAGGTTATCTTCAGTCTTGTGTGCTAGTTTTTTTTAAAAAAAAGTTTAGAAAATTGCAAACAAATAATCATTTTTGTTATAAAAACGCCAAAAAAATAAAAAATGGAATATCATTGAAAAGTTAGCGTGAACTAGTTCGTAAAAAACAGAAAAATATGGCTTCCAATTTGTAATTTATGGCAAAAATCTCATGGGTTTAGTTAGAATTATTAAGCAACATACACATATGAAGGTGATATTGTATTTTTATAAAACAAATAAAAAAAAGAAATAAAATGATATTATAAAATTAATAGCATATAACTTTTTACGAAATGTAGCCAATAGCATCCCCATTGCATAATCGGTATACGCCAAGATATAAATTACGATTTATATGCGAATGATAGTCAGCAATTTTGCTGCAAGTGACAGCATGAGGTGGAGGACGGTTCCAAACTGCTTGCTAACAGGTAGGTTGTGCTCTGAAAATCAGGCAGTTATTCTTATTAACTGTTCAATTTTCTTTAGCTCTTCTACTGATAGCCGCATCAGAAGTGAACGGAATTCCAGTATTTGGTGAGCTACAATCTGCATTCGTAGAAGTGGATGCATGGAAATTTTATAAAATCTTAACACGAGAACTAATGTATTTCCTGCACCCAGAAAGATGTAATTTCTACATTTAACTGGTGGCCATCGAGACGACTGGTCTCTTGGGGCATTAATGCGCGCTGATCGACAACATAAAACTCATTTACCTTTTGGACTCACTATCGTGACACATATGCCGGTCCTAGCTACGACATTACCACTACCACTACTACTACCAAACCATCCAGAGAAGAAAGCAACCACTCACCAAAATCTATGGACAACAACGTCGCAGTCATCGCTTAAGTCTACAACACGAATTCTTGAACA
>JAUOZQ010001464.1:0-12621 GCA_030710315.1 Anomotaenia brevis | reverse complement strand
TCAATGATTACAAAAATAAACCTCTTTGAATTCACATGCATGGAAATTGACGATCGGAAATTGACAAAATCAAAAACATGAAACGCTTCACCATGTGTCATATTCATATTGAAGATCTTTGTCACTTAGATCGTAGCTAGAACCGCATGATATGAACAATTTAACGTTCCTATTTATTTGCATAAAACACGAATTTGCCGTTTAAAACACATTTATATCTGCAAAAACATCAAAAGGCTTTAAGATTAAATATATTAACGTGACCAGTGCGAAACTGAGTGAGATAAAATTATCGCCATAGTTTAATGCTTACATAGATCAACAACTCAATCGGGGTAACCATTAAATTTAGCTGGTGAATGTTAATATTTCACCATTAACATTTATTTGTTTTATTTTCTTCAAAATTAAATTAATGAACTGTTCATTTTCACTTTTGCATATGAAAATTTCCAAAGGAGACTTGCAAATTGATATTTGAAATAGACAAACATTCGTGTTAACTAGACTTCATTCACTTTAAATGCGGAATGTCAACAGATCGAATAATGTATCGTGTAAAACAATATTTGTGTCAAGATGCACCAGACAGACTCTTTTTTGTGAACTTCGGAAAGATGAAGCATATCGCTTTTTGAATATTTAGTAAACTTCATGTAATATGAATGCATTGGCGGAAAAATGCTGTATTTGTTCTCGCAAAAAATCATTAGAGGTAATAGGATATCAATACAAGTTTTCTGTTCTCTAACGTTTGAGAAAAGAACCTTTTTTCATTTCAGATTTCTAATTCGCACTTGCTTAAGCATCTTTCTTTAATAAAAGAATATCTTTATGTTTATCCACAGTAGCATAAAAATGAAGGGGTTCTACCGCCTTTATGATATAATGTATCAAACACGAATATTAAATTTACTAAATTATCTCATCTGTATAAGGTCAAACTATTTTTTGTATACAACATGTTTTAAATTATGTATGAATAGACGAATCTCACTTGTTTAAAATGACTCAGAGCGAGCTACTAAATCGCTGGGTTTATTTAGACCTACTCAATAGTAGACACCGAATTTGCTCCATATCCGTGAATTTTCGGAACAAATATATTTTGTGTCGAAACATGTGCATGCAAATTAAAACGATATCAATTTAAAATCCCATATAATCATCAATATATTTCTTAAAAGCATATTCACTAATAATTTCATGAAAATCATGTGTTTAAATTAAACAAGAATATTATGAGTTTAGTGTTCCATGTGACTATTCCATAAAAATAAAACAATTTTTAACCACTTTGTCTGTGAGGTTTAAAAATATATTTATGAGATTGATTTGTGTAGAAAGGAGTACATTTTTATGTTGCTATTAAAGCGCAAACTGACAGTTTCGTAAATAAACGGGCTAATATGTTTGATCGGCTTGTTTTACAACCAAAATCAATTTATCTTTAACAGCATTTCCATATTATTGGCAATGAACATAAATATTAGGTAAATTTCAATTTTACGTTTAACGTGCTATTAAAATTGATACGTTTGCCTTATGACTACAGCTATAATACTACTACACATCGTTCGTTTCTCAGCTGCGACATAAAGACAATTGGATGTTATCTTCTAAAACGAATGAAATTTTCAGCTAAATTAGCATTTTTAATTTAATTTTTTGAAAACTTGTAATCACGTTAGTTATATTCTCGGATATAGGCGCCACTAGCTGTTACAAAAGGATAACCTACAACTGCTTTAACTATTAAATAATCATATTTAGACCGAAAGCAAAATTTAAATTCGAATAAATGCGTCCTGATCCTCAGAATTTGTTCAAATCTAAGTGCTAAACATATTTCATAAAACGAAATAAAACACTTTAAATACATTTATAACCTAAACAGAATATTAGCAGCTTTGATATTTTGTCCACATTCCAAAGTAGATTTTGAAATGAATGGAACGTTTTTATCTAATTATAAAAACAAATAATCGATATACATAAATATCTCCTGCTGTTAATTTAAAGCAAAAATGTTTTAAAAGTAATATAATCATAATTAAAAATGAATTTTGCCAACCACTTTATATGATTACCTGCAATCTATTTTATTGTTATTTTCAAATCGAGCAGAATGTGTTTACTTATTGTTTGCCTTTTTGCTCTCGCTCGTGACAAAATCTTAATTTTTACAAATAATTGTTATCTCCTAGAATTACTTAACCAAAAACGCCACATCTGGTCTTACCATCTCTTGTAAAAACTTCTAATTTTTTAATGCAATCTCATTATTAAGTGTTTGAGGATTGGCCTTGTTCCGCATATGTGGTCAACTACTGAAGTATATAATTCAGTGAGAACATAAATTGTATTTTTAAATTCACATACATAATTATTGTGCATTTGCTAACCACATTTATGGAAATTGTTGTGGGGAAAAAGTAAGTATTCAAATATTTCGTTATAAACACATTATGAAGCCTATAAGTTTGTGGTCGTCAGAAGTTGTTTGTCCCCTGCTAATATATTCCACTGTCAAAATCATTTAATTATCTCAAATGTCACTAAAAAAATTTACTTTGGTCATTTATTATTGTCTTATTTCCTTACCTTTAATTTTCGAAAGTGTATTAAATTTTCGTAAATTCCTCTTTAAAACTTAACATTGCTTTAAAAATTGTTATTTTTTTGATTCAGAAGGTCTCTGTCGAGATATAGGAAAAATATTATAAACTAAATTTATTATTAACATCAACAAAATGACCTATTTAATATAATATCAAGGAGAAGAATTTTTTGAAAGCGGTTCATGTAGTTTTCAAAGATCTATATAAGTATATATTTGTCACACATTTCTATGTAAATTTGGTGATGCAGAAAAGTGTTCTCTAACAAATTCGTAACACGAGAAATTAACAAAACAAAAAAATGATTTAACATCTTTTTTAACTTTTTAAAATTTAATTTCAACAAATGGTGTTGCATTATATTTGCTCGAATGGCAACAATGTTTCCACTTTTGAATAGTAAATTTTTTGTAAATGAAAAAAGAAAGTAACCGAAAAAAATATATGGGAAAGTTAAAACCACACAGATGCATGTGCTATTTCAACAATACACCAAAGTCGCTAGATTTCTTGGTGTTTGTTGGAATTTAAACAAATTGCCTACTACATTTTTATTCAATTTATTAATTCACCTTCTGGATTTTTGTAAAAGAAAATGAACTTTTATAATTTTTTCTACTTAATTCATGTTTCTGTGGTTTTAAAATCAGGTGTACCAATCAGTTACTGTATAAAATGAATAAGTAACATGTTGTGTTGGTATGTACGAAACAATCCAACCAACATATCATCATTTATCTGAAACCCAAGCAAAAATCGCAAAAAGCCTGGCTGAGGAATTCTTTCAAGATCGTAGCGTGACGAAATGACTGAACTGAATTAACATATTTTGTTTTCTTTTAATTTACAAAATATAAAAGAAATATATATACGTGAGATGGTAGGATGCCTTAAAATGATTTTAAATGAAATAAACATACCGTGATGGACATGACATTTTTTATTTTAAGATCAATGTTATCTACAAATAATGCATTTTCTGAAAACCTACGAATAAAAATATTTTAAACCTATATTAAATATTTCATTGCCTCATAGATGTTATGGAGAGACAATTAGCAGATTTATGCAGAAATTGCTATATTTAAACAGCAGCAGCATTCTTTAATTATAGCCAATAACATTAGCTGTTTAAGCAAATCAAGTGTGCGTAACATTCCTCTAATTGTAAAGAATTTTAAAATAAAAGATAACCTTAGAAGAACTTTTCTGGAGAAAAGTGCAAAAAAGTTGAATTCATCTAAAAGAGTATAGCAGATTCTTAAAACATTTCAAAATGGAATAAAATGGATATTGTCTGAAACGTTTTAATTCTGAAAGGTTTTCGATTCTTTTAGTTACTTATTGGAGAAATTTTTGATATCCCGTATTTGCCACTGCAACATATGTACTTTTGAAAATTGTGATTTAGCTGAATATTTGCTTTCTAAATGTGAAATAGATGCGTACTTATACCAGAATAATGCTATATTTTGGTTATTGGACAAATTGTGGTACTTCTATAACGCACCGAAAGGGAACTATGAAAACACAATATTTTCCTCCCTGAACCACTGCAATCGAGATATGCAATACTTTTTTATTTAGAAAAAATTCACATTATCCCTAATGCCTAGAAGAGGTAAATTTTACTCATTTTGAAGCAATCATAATTGCGTGCTCATATTTAACCTCATTCTTTATCAGTGATCTTATTTTTTAATTCCATATAACGAAACCCTCTTCCATTTCGACCAATTGGAAATTTTTTTATTAGGCAGGTTTAAATGATGATGATGTCTCGGTATTTTACCTAACTCTATAATATTTCCTTTTTCTTTGTTTCTAGCTTAGGAAAGTATTTAAAAATGACTTTTAGTGGCTTGACTCCCTTTTGCACTTTGTGCGACTTGCGATTAAGCATCATTGTTAGAGGATATTTGAAGGTGTTGTTCACAACTGCTCTTATCTAATGCTCACCGTTCCGCTTATGTGTCAAACCGAAGTTAAATCTGTTCCATAAAATTAATTTGGAATTGCTCTAACCAATACGATTTACATCACTCATCCTCACCGCTTCTCATTCAGAAGTGCCAAACTATTTCCGCATTTCAATTGCACTTTCACTACTTTGGTAGTTTGCAAGTCAATTGGGTTTTTGAATCTATAGAAATCTTCCTATTTTGTTTCTTTTCAAACAGGGCCTTTCATTCAGTAGCCCATTAAAATGATCGAAAAACTACTCATACTTGATTATTACTTTGAATCAATATTGCTCTCATATATATGTTCGTCCGCATATCCGCCTACTTTTGAGTCATCTATATTTCAAATGTTTATGACATGTATTTGTAGTTCCAATTAATCGGAATTACTGATGGTATTTCCAAAATATAGCACCTCATTTATTTAAAAAAATTGTTGGCGTTATAGCAAAATCAGAGGATACCAAGTCCGAAATGTGCTTTAGAATTATTCTATTAAACGTCGACTGTATGACATAAAAATGGCTTTTTCCTGTTATGAAATGCAGCACTATCTAAGACAAGAAAAACAGTGGCAATTGCTCTTAAAAGATGCTTTTTCCTAATAATTTGGAAACACGTGTAACAAAATGCCACTAGCAGTACCCAGCTCAGCTGAGAATGGTTTTTGCTAACGGAGAGCAAAGAAACGCACAAACTTTTATGTTGTTTGGAAATAAAAAGCCTATATTCATAAAATCCCCTCTTGTCTGTTCGAAATATATTCTTTTTATATGAATGCTCTTTTTAAACTCTCTCCTTTGCAGTGTCTTTCACTTTATAATTGGTTTCAAATTTATGTTTCATCCTAAATGACCATTTTCTAGGTAACTGCTCATCAAAACTTGTAAAGGTGCAGGTGTTCTTATTAGCTCTTTGGGTATAGTGCAGTATTCTATGGGACAACCAAAGTCAATAAATGTAGATCTTAGCAATTTTTGTAAAATTCGTTGAAATTTAGTAATCTTTCGGTAATATATGTATATATATATGGAAAAGTTAAAATCACACAGCCGCATATACCATTTCACCGATACACCAAAGTCACTAGTTTCCATGGTGTTTTTTGGAATTTAACAAAATTTGCCTTCCAAATTCTTGCATAGTTTGTTAATATACTTTTTCGTTCTTTGATAAATAGTAGTAATTTTATCTTTTATAAAGCTTTTTCTTCCTAACTGATGTTTTGGTGTTTTAAAAAGCAAGTGCCCCAAACAGTTAATGTATACAAACTTACAGATATGTCCGTGTCTAGTTTCCAATGACTATGTTGTGTTTAGAGACTACGACGCAATAAAACCTAGTATTGAGTTGGTCTAAAAGAACATGGTGATTTAGAAGCTCGCTCTGAGTCATTTTAAACAAGTGAGATTCGGCTAATCATACATAATTGAGGGGGGATCACTCTATGAGTTATATATTTGCGAATAAATGAAAGCTTTAAAGTGTCCTTTGACAGACTTTTCAAGCACTGGCGTTCATCTATTAGCAAGCTTTTGAAAGCCGACAATCAGTTTTAAAAACGATTTTGTAAGCTTCGAAATAACAATGAACCGGAGAGTTATTGCCTGGAGAAAGTTGTTCTATCAACTTTAATAAAAGGATCTTTGTTAGGTTGGGTCATGCATTATACAAATGAAGCAGCACTGCTTTTCATTTAGAAGAGACGTCATTGCTGTCAGTTCAGATGACAAATCACGGTTGCGCTGCACATTGTGCAACAAGAAATCATAGTGGGTTGTTCCCTCTTAGGTGACAACACGAGACTGATTGAGGAAGAACACATTGTCCACGAAGTTCTCCCTGTTCGTCAGCTGTGAACGGGGTCTATCCTTCTTTGAAAACGCTTTATATTTTGACCAGATTACTACAGCTATAACTAAATTTAAAACGTGTTGTAAACAAAAAATAGTTTGACCTTACATAGATGAGATAATTTAGTAAATTTTATATACGCCTTTGATACATTATTTCGTGAAGGCGGAAAACCCCTTTATTTTTATATGCTACCGTGGATAAACATTAAGATATTCTTTGATTAAATGAAAATGCTTAGGCAAGTGCGAATTAAAATCTGAAATGAAAAAAGGTTCTTTTTTCAAAGGTTAGAGAACAAATAACTTTTATTTATATCATATTACCTCTAATGATTTTTCGCCAGAATAAATACAGCATTTTTCCACCAATGCATTCATATTACATGAAGTTTACTAAATACTCAGAAAGCGATATGCTTCATCTTTCCGAAGTTCACAAAAAGGAGTCTGTCTGGTGCATCTTGACACAAATATTTTTTACACGATTCATTAATCAATCTGCTGACATGCTGCATTTAAAGTGAATGAAGTCTGGTTAACACGAACGCTTGTCTATTTCAAATATCAATTTGCAAGTCTCCTTTGCATATGTCCATATGCAAAAGTTAAAATGAAGAGTTTAATAATTTAATTTTGAATAAAATGAAACAAATAAATGTTGCTTTATTTGAGAAAAATGCGTAAAACTAAATAATAACATTCACCAGCTCTAATTGATGGTTACCCAGATTGAGGTGTTGATCTTTGTAAGCATTAAACTAAGGTGATTCTTTTACCTCACTCAGTTTCGCACTGGTCACGTTAATATATTTAATCTTAAAGCCTTTTGATCTCTTTGCAGATTTAAATACGTTTCACACGGCAAATTCGTGTGTTTTGCAAATAAAAACGAACGTTAAATGGTTCATATCATGAGGTTCTAGCTACGATCCAAGTGACAAAGATCTTCCATATCGAGTGGCTTTGAATATGTCATATTGCGAAGCGTTTCATGGCTTAGATTGTGTCAATTTCCGATCGTCAATTTCCATGCACGTGAATCCAAAGAGGTGTATTTTTGTAATCATTGATAAAATAAGCACGTAATACAAAAAATATTATCATATTTTTTCCAACTTTGGAGAACAAATAACTTCTACATCAAATTTTCTAGAAAATGGATCTGTAATTATCTTTTGTCAGAATTAGGTCACCACTTTTCCACCAAAGCGTTCACATATTATGAAGTCTAGTAGGTACTATAAAAGATACAGTTAATTTTTCCGATGTTCACCAATAAAACAAGTCTGTCTGGATTCCATTATTATACAAACTATCGCTGTTTTGGCCACTCTTTGAAACCAATTATTATTATGTTAGCATATTTAACTGCTGAGTTTGTTAAAGAATTTGCGACAAGGCATCCATGATTTATAAATTTTCTTGACAGAAAATTTACATTTGCAATTAGTAAATGGGCTTGGTCTTGCCTAGGTTTACTAATAGAAAAGTCCATTTTGGTGCCTATCTATCTAAATAGCAGTTTTGGAGCCTGTTTCAAGAATTCACTTATGAGTGTTCTTAACGAAGATATCGTGGAGGTGGTGAGCGTCAGTTAGGCTGCGGATATCGCATATATGCAGGTGGAGCCTCTCCATAGGGAGATGATTCCTCATATTTTGGTGGAGGCTCTGATGGAATGGGTCGTCGTGTTGTTGTCGCTGTGTGCCATTGACACAAACAGCACTCGAATCCATATGCCCGGGTGTGCTGTACTTTCAGTTCAAACCCGATGGTAAATTGTGATAGTCCGTTTTATACGATAATATCGGTGCACACCCTGTAGTCACAAGCTTAACATGATGCACTCCACTGCAAATCTGCAGTAATTGACATTCATTACCAGCGAATTACCAAGCATGTACCTTAATGAAATGTGGTACCCTTTAAACAACTTCTGTTATAGGCTATAATATTAAGAATGCTATTGTCGTTTGACAAACACTTATTTTTGCTTAAATCTGCCAATTGCCATTCACTAACATATTCTTAGAGCATTGTGATATTCTAAACAAGCTTAGCATATTTCGATTCATAGGTTATAGAAAAATGCTTTATTTTTAAATAACTATGAACTTGAATTGATGATGCTATGTCTATTGCGAAATATCTAGCTCATTTAAAAATCCCTTTTTAAGGCATTTAACCATCACACAAAAATTTTTATCTGTGTAACTCAAAAGAAAACAATATATGTCATTTTTATTATTTCGCCCCGCTACGATTCTGCAAGAAGTCTTTAGCCAAGGTTTTTGCGATTTTTGCTCGGTTCCAGATAAATGATGACATGTTCGATGGAAAGTTTCGTACATACCGAAACGATTAATTTCTCATTCATCTGTTTACATTAACTGATTCATGCACTCTCCCCTAAAAACACAAAAAATGCATCAACCACGAAGGTATAGTAACAAAATGCCTAAACATATAGTAGGCAATTTGTTTAAATTCCATCAAACACCTTAGAAACTAGCGACTTTGATGTTTTGTTAAAATGATATAAGCAGCTGTGTGGTTTTAAAGTCCATCTATATATATATTTTAGCTCTCATTGTCCCAGTAAGCTTTTTGCTGTCTATGATCAGATTCACTGTTATTGGTTTAAAAAATGGTTTGATTAAACCACTTTAAATTGGTATTTTAAATATATCATTTGGAAAGCCATTTTTAAAAGTCAGAGAGTCAACGTTTTATAGAATTATTCCAAAGTGTATTTCGGACCTGGTATGCACTGATTTTGCTATAACGCAAACGATTCGTTTAAATAAATAAAGTGCTATTTTTTGAAAATACCATTGGTAATTCCGATTAAATGGCACTACAGAACATTAAAATTACAAAGGATTGTCCATACAAATATATGTTCAAAATGAAAAATTAAGAAAATTTGTATGGATCTGAAAACACCACTGCCTTGCAAGCTAAGGAAGTAATGAAAATGAAACTGAAAGGCGGGAGTCGTTTGGCACTTCTGAATGAGAAGCAGTAAGGATGAGTTTTGGTTAGGGCAAATCCAATTTAATTTAATGGAACAGGTTTTAATTCGGTTTGACACACATAAGCGGAACGGTGAGCATTTGATAAGAGCAGTTGTGAATAACACCAGCAAATAGCCCCTAACAATGATGCTTAATCGCAAGTCGCACAAAATGTAAAAGGAGTCAAGCCACTATAAAATCATTTTTTAAATACCGTACTAAGCCTAAAACAGAGAAAGAAAATATTATAGGGTTAGGTAAAATAGCAAGACACATATTTAAATAACTGTTTCAAATTTATTAGACACCAAATGTAGTTAATGCATGCCTATAATAAAATGGCTTAACCAAGTGAGCTTTTTAAGTTTACGGGTTGAAAATGCTTGCTTAACGTAAGTGTGAATACTATTGTGATTTGATTTGCCAAGAAATAAGTATGCACATCTGATTTGCATAAGTGTATGAACTCCAGTTGTCCAAAAGTCCCAACATAGGTTGTTCTATAACACAGCAGTAGCTTAGCTATTGCCCATTTAATAGTGATGAATGTTGATTAATTTTTACTCTCATTTTTAAATCGAAAATTCATAGCAAGGCAATCTACACTAACAAACCAGTTCAGTAGTTTTTTAGACAATAGACCCACCTTATTCATGCAAATATTTAAATGGTGTTTAATATACTCCTCAAAAGGGGAGTATATATTTTACTTCTATAAAACTAAAAAAATTGATAATTCTGAATAAACCTTGTGGATTTCCTATAAATTTGCATTTGTAATGGCAGTTTATTTGCCTTCAAAATGATTGTAAGCTCACCAATCTGCATTGCTTACCACCTTCACCTTTGAGTGATGTTTTGGTGTTTTAAAAGGCAAGTGCGCCAGTCAGTTAATGTAAACAAATAAATGAGGAATATGACGTGTAGTATGTACGAACTGAGCACAAATCGCAAAACGCCTGACTGACGACTTCTTTGGGGATCGTAGCGAGGCGGTGGTCTTCGTGTTAAAGGAATTCTCCATGGAGGCACTGTCGTTGGTTTAGGCGGTGCCATGCGCACACCTCGGGGGTTTAGATTTGGACCTCCATATGGTGGCGGTGTCCAGGTTCCAGGTACTTTATTCCTTTTCGGTGGTCGTTTTACCGGACTTTCTTGCGGCTCTCTCAGCAGAAGAAGTAATTCGGGAAAATTTTTCTGTGTCTCTTCACTCGCTGATGGTGACGATGGTGCTGATGGAACTGGAGTTGTCGATTGAATAGGATTTCGGTTCAGATTTGGATCCTCATATGTTATCCAGGTTCCAGCTACTTTACCCTTTTCGTTGTGGGTGCAGTTTGTGGCTCAGGTGGTCGTTTTGTTGGACTTCCTCGTGGAGGTCGCTTTCTTGGCGGTGGTTTTGGCCAATTTGAATAAAGCAAGTACGAATTCGTCTTTTCAAATTTGAACTGTTTACGTCTCTGTGAAAAATATTACAACCTTTTTATAGCATTACATTAGTTAATTGGGACGCTAATTGCATCAAAACCAAATTAAAAAGTAATTAGTTTATTTTTTAATGATTTTAATATTTTTCCAAATCTTATAGAAAAATCTCAGAAATTCGTAAAAATAATTATACCAATTTAATAGGATATTTGACATGCAGAAGAACTTAAATGTTTTTGACTTAAAATGCAGTATTTTAAAAAGTAATTAATCGTTTTAAGTGCTTAACTTTTCAAAGCACCTGTTTGTTATTCCAAGTATTGCTTAGGTTATCTAGACTATTAACTTCCAGCTAGTTCGACGATGTTAAGTAGTGCCAATTCTAAGAATGCACCTAAAGCACGTAAATGATGGATTGCAGAGGTGTGGGATTTGAATAAACGTCATACACGTCATCAACAATCAAACATGATGTGTAGATATATAGTTAATACTTAGTCCTAATAAATGTAAATAAAATGAAATTTTGCACGGTAATACATTTATAGCTTTGTAGAGGCTAGGCTTGAAATCATATTATTTACAAAAAGGAATTCAACTTGTACGGCGGTTATGGAATTTCTCTAATTCGATAGTCTCGATATAATTTTGAAAACAAATCTGAAATGAAAACATATTTTAAAGCAAATAACAAAAACCTAAGAAATTAAAATATTTTAAAGAGAACAAGCACCTTTTATGTGATCGTAATAATAAAAAGCGATGTTTTTTTAGATTACAGTTACAATACAATTTTGACATAACGTGAAAATTGTACTGCAAGGCAGATTGAGGTTACGTTACATGACTGATGATAGTAAAATGATTTTATAGGACCACTTTAATCATAGATTATATCACTCTAGAAAAATATGATTAATGGCATTAAAAGTCAGGAGAAATCGATATTTCAAATGCAGCCTTCGCATCTGCAAGCAGTGAACAAGGATACTGATTTAATAAACCTGCTTTGGACTTTTTAGAATAAAATTCCTTTTACTTTTCTACCTGCTGCACTTTTGCAATTTTTTGGTTTTTATCTTTCTCTTTATTAAATTAAAATGATTTGGAGATATTAATTCCATATAATAGGTCGCACTTTGGGACCTCGCTGATATAAACTCATTTACATCATTTATAGATGTTGAGCAGTGCACAGGATAAGTTACTACAAATTACTGTTTTTTCATTTTACTTTTTTATGTTTTTTTAATTTTAAAGATCGTTATTTTAAATAGTAAAATATTTATTTAGTAAACAATCAACGGAATTAAAATATTAACCATAGTGTAGCAGAAACAATCTCATAATAAGGAACCATTTATACCATTAAAAGAGCAAAAGCCGATTTTTCGTTTATTTTAATAAATCAATCCTTTCTGATTTGCTCAAACTGCTCATCAAGGTTTCTATGTTAATTCAGTTGATTTGAATAGCAGCATCGCTCGCTTGAAAAAATGTCACATTCAAAAATATTGAATTTTGTTTATGAAATATATAAATATGATATAGTACGTGGGAAAGATTTTGCAAATTAATGAAACTTAGTGGAAGTTTGCACTGTCGAACAAAATAGCCTTGCATATTTAATATAAAATTTTTTAATTATTTTAAATTTTGAGGAAATTGCCTTTTTATGATGCAAAGAAAATGTTTAATAAAATTTGCTATATAATTCATTATTATTTTGGAAATA
>JAUOZQ010001463.1:0-12642 GCA_030710315.1 Anomotaenia brevis | reverse complement strand
ATTATTCAATAGGATGTGAGCTAGGCATTTTGTCTAACTGCTTACACTCCTGCCGATGACGTGTGTTCAAACAAAGCTAAGCGCACGCTGTCAGTACGTGGTCAAAGTGCTCTTCAAAGCACGTAACCCATCTCCTCCGTTGTCTAATCAGTCCTCTAATTAGAATCCTTTGTCCTCGAATCAAAAAACAATTGACCCAATGTCTGCATTCCTGTTGGTGGTGAAAGAGCCTGCAACTTCTGGAGGTGTATAATTGACAGATGCGGACCAGAACACGCTTCGAATAGCTATCGCTAACACGCAATCTGAAGCTCGCACACTGAAATGCTATTCGTACGTTCCTTGTTGCAGTGCAACATTTTGCATTGATTAAGAAGTTTTCGAATGTAAATAGATAGAAAATCATGATTGATGGCACGGAGCCTAGAGAAGTGTTTGGGAGAATAGATAAGTGAGGTCGAGTATTACAGGGTCTGGCACGACAACTTGTCGCACGTGACGCAGCTTCAGCTTTTATCACAAAAAACGAATGTACTCATAAAAGAGAATTGCTTTTACCAACGCAATCTCAAAGATGGAATTTTACCATGGGTTGAGAATCTCATCTCATTTTCAAAACATTTTGGATATTTCGATGAATGGCATGACTTACCACATTTTTAGCGATCTTAGTTTTAGTCACTTACTCATTCTGCACACTTGGCAACATTGGGCTTTCTGTCTGGAGATTCCTTGTTTGAATATTTTTTAAGTGTTTTCAACAGGGCTTAATGTGGAAGCCATTTGATATCGCGCAGTCTCACTCTTAAATTGATTTGCTTACCGAGCATAAATAAATAAATAACATTTTTTTTCAGGTTTTTCTAACATAAAGATCTACATAAGGCAGTATTTTGTAATAGGTAGATATATTAAAGTAGTTCGTTCAATCCAAGCACATTTCACTAGTTTTTGAATCAAAATTATATCTGTGAACAACAGTAGATAATAAGGGTGCTATTTTTCCATTAAGCCATAACGCCTTCATAACCAGGGCAATGGGTAACCGATTAGCTACAGCACTAATAATATGATCTTGGTGGTTGTCGATGCGTCAAGTCCTTTCAGTTATGCCTCAAGTTAAAACATTATTGATGTATTTGGGTACCTTAGATAAAGCCAGTTACAGCAGTTTCAAGATATCGGGGTATGACAAACTGATCCACCTGAGATTTAATGCTCGAAAATTGAACTAACGAACAATATTAACGGAGCTAATGTTAAATTGTTTTCTATATTTCCCTTTAATTTCTTTCACATAGGAGATGAATTTGGGGCAAGATATTTTCATAGTTATCAAATTACATAGCCTAGTTTTGCATCTACCACTTGGAAAAAATGAGCACACCTTTCGTATGCATGAAAGAAGGCTGGTGGAGGTCGCAGGACACGAAAATTGCATTCAGAAATTGTTCAGAATCCCTTGTGAAAAGGGTTTCTTCAGTCCCAAAACAAAACGTATGATACTTCAAGCTGCGTTGCTCATCACTAATTAAAATAGCTCTTAGTTCAATGCTTGAATGGATAGGGGATGCTCTCCGGAGCTCTTTTTTGGAAAATCTCCATTCAATTTGACAGATTAGATAGGGCGAATTTTGAAATTTGAATAATAAATTAAGTTAACTCAAACCACGGCAACGCAGTAAATAGAGTCAAATATTTCTGCCTCTTGTCAAAGCAGGAATTTGTGACAGTGGATATAAATAGTGATTTCGGTCGATCAATGCAAAATAAACCCTACTTAATTGGCTCAACAATTTTGTTGATATTGTCTTATGTATCCCGAATCACTATCTGCTTGGACTTATTCCGAAAAGTGCTTGGTGTTTTTCGAGATAATTCTCAATATACCAATATCCGCTCTAATTTAATATTGTAGATTTTAATTGAAGTCAGAACTATTTGTTACATTGTGCCTTCGTTACGTATAACCTACATTTAACATGGTCCTTCAATCTAATGGGCAGAGTGCAATAAGACATGCACATTGTGAAAAAAGAACTGTTCTGACCCACCCCAATGGAACATGCGGCACTTTAGCCTGACCAAGAGCTGATTTTACCCACTCCATTTCTGCTAAGAATGTCTATTCAGTGAAATATATGGAAGCTATAGGACATGCCCAGGTCTTCATTAAAAATTTGAAGTATCCAGTAATTCAGTAGGCCCTTCGCAGGCACTAAAATGTCAATCATACCGTTTGTCATATTGAGAAAAAGCGAAAATTGTATAGTTTCCAGAGGTTTCGTAATTTTTAGCGATCGTTGCGACGTTACAGCATATCACCTATCTCAAGCACATGCATCAGATCGGCGTTTTAGCAGTTCACATGCGCAATTTTCAATGTGTTAGAGAGGCGAATTGGTCTTTCAAATACCAATCCATGGAGTGAATGGAAATGCACTTTAAACTTAGGCTACTATTTCATCTTCGAAAGCGATTTCAGTGAATATAGATAATATCATCGAATCGTATTCTATGCAAATCGCTCCTGACTTTCCCATATATGATACGGATTCTTCATCACACTCAGTCGTATTTTGCCTACTCAAAAGAAGAGGCAACATAACAGTGTGATGAGCGTGGAAATGGCAGATCTTATGAAGGTCGTCGTGGCAGATTTAATTAGTCGCTTTGGCTTGTCGACCTTGTGCGCAATGTTCTCAAGTGGCATGTTTTTAATTAAATTAAAAACAGTAATTTGTTTGTTTTAAGGATGGAGGTTTCCACACACGAGCATCACATGCGAACTTCGTTTTTACTAACGATTTTTCGAGAAATTTCCTAATGCTAAAAGTGCTCCTCTTTCACATTGGATTATAGCCAACGTTTTTATCCGGGCTAGTTAGTTAGTGTAGGAATATTATCCATAGTTTTCACATCTTTTCACTGCTGTGCTCGATACATCAATGGGAATTAAAATCATTCGCTAATATGTTCGTTTATGTCTGGTGTTGTCATACGAAATCTTTGCATAATCAAAAGAAGCAAGTCAAAATAAATTTCTATCCTTTGAAATTTTCTACATGGTAACTAATTCCATACCAATGCTATGTAAACTGCATAGCCCTCTAAGATGCCGTGAGTAAAAGCACCACTGTGGTAAAAAATCATTAAGATGAATATTTACTAGGATCCTGCAATGAATAAAGTCTCTTGATGCTCAGGTATACTCCATTTACCTTTACACTAGTTTTCTGGAAATTATGAATTCGTGGAATGAAGAAAGCACTTCAACAATGGGGTATATATACAGACGTACTTCAATATGATAATAAGGTTGCTTGTAAATGAATATTGATAAATACACAATATTTGCTTCCATGGTTCTCGCATTTGAGTGCTAGGCTGGGGTTAATTTGGTAGATAGAGAGAAAATGGTCCGGATTCATCAGCTACTGAGGCATGGTCAACGACCTGGTCACCAGCCAAGACTGAGTCACTAGTCAAGACCGAGTTACCAACTAAGACCGAGCCACCGGTGAAAACTGAGGCACCAAAGAGACAGAGGAAACCGAATATGCTCTTATTTCCATGAAGTCAACCGCATCAGATTCAAGATTCGTCAAACATTCAGCTTTTCTCATCACTGCGTCAATAATTGTTATATTGTAATCCATAACGCTAGAGTTGGTTCGTGTAAAGCTCACAGTTATCTACTAGATCGTGTATTACGTAATATTTTGTCATATACTAATAGATCAAGGTGAATCCACTTTAAGTTTGCATGGGGAGATAATTGATTTAACATCTCCACAACCCAGATCCGTTCGTTGCTAAGTCTTATACGCGTTTAAAAACACATTTCTGGAAAACAACTTTTTTATTGCTAACATTGCGTCAGCCGATAGACTCTACTTATTCGAAATTGTAGATCGTAAACTGATGTAATCAATGACCAGGTCAAAGCCAAAACTTGTTACATTATAAAATATTACCTTATGTCATGGTGTTAATGGATTCCAATGACAAAAGTAAGCTTAACTTTTTTTCACAACTTTCACTTGTCTAACCAAAAGGAAAAGGACTAAAATTAAAATATTTAAACAATAAGTTCGCCGAAGACAGAAGCCAGACAATTACATAACACCACCATTGTACGATAGTTGTGCAATTTGACAGTTTTATTAACAAAACAGTTGGTTTATGCAAAGCTCACTGAATTCGGTAGTACATCGAGAAATAATTTCTTCAACAAGTCGAAGAATAAGATTTAATTTCTTCTATGCAAAAAGGAGGAAAAATGAAATTACAGAATATTTTCTGACCTCAATTCAATCTAACTGGACAAGTTATATTATGTCCTGACAAATCTTAAAAATCATTCGCTTCGAAAACATTTTATTAATACTGATTTATGAAATTAATGTATTTTCAGATTGCAGCACTTTCTCAATGATATTCAGAGCCAAAGAAAATAAACTGAATAATGTGCTTTAAATACGAAATTTGGAATTTTCGTAGAATAAAACAAAACCACTCCTTTGAATTTGCGGCTCACATACAGTACCACTTATTATAATCCATCGGCATATTCATCAGATAAAACATTAATAAGGACATGTCCTTGACTTCCATGCCAAGCGTTGCTATCGTATATCTGTAAGGAATACCGCAACTTATTATGCTTTCAATGATTTAAGAAGGATATTTGAGTTTTGAAAGGATATTATGATCATTATTGCTGTAAATTTCACTAGATTCAACTATCTACACATCTACTTAGTTTTTAATTTTGATTATTGATGTAGGAAAAATCTTTCTTTACATGCCTCCACATCCCTTCTTCCCACTCATAAACGACCTTAATTAATTAATCATTTGTATTTTTGGCTCATAGCAATGTCAGTTTCTTGTAGTTTCGAAAATATCTACAATTTTTTGAAAGTTTTATGACATCTAAATGAACTGTTTTTAAAAAATAATTTTACCAAGGTTAAAAAAGGAATTTTCTTATGTGAATATGAAAAATGAGGACCTACATCAAAAAGACCTAATCTGCTTGAATGCAAATAAAGTGAGCTTGATTTAATAGTCTAATAGGAAAGTTTTGTATTTAGCATTTTCTGAGAAAATATGTAGCTGGCCGATAAGTTGCTTTTTCTAATATGAGTAATTTTGTAAACGGTTAAAAAGCACAGCTTAGAATGATATTTACCGGTAAATTACTGTAATTGTTTTGTAAAACGGTCAAACCATAGCAAAATAAGTGTTGAATTGAATGACAATTGAACCATCAAGATGGGTGTGTAAATGTTACTTACTAAAGAACAATAAGGAATTAACAAGAAGGCAAATGTCTACTCTTACTTTCACAAACTGGCTAAATATTTTGAGCAATGATTTAAGACAACTAGTGAGGAAAACTACACCTAAGCTCCCCGTGGCTGACAAGACGTAACGGAATATTTATTAAGACCTGTGTTACTTGCGTAAATGTGTGCCGTGATTTGGGCTGAGCAGATTCACCGGTTAACCACAGAGCCTAAACGGTTTAGCATCAGTGCAGGCAATCCTTATATGGTGGTCCCCAGTATCTGGTTTGTCGCATCTCCATAGTTCCGCAGCGTTAACCGTTGATGATTATTGTGACCCATTCAGGCCAATTCAAATTTAAACCACCATTCTTAAACGTATGGCATAGAAATCGTGTCAACATCTTTTAAACGATTTTCGCATCCACGACATCGCCAGCTCCGTTTAATGAACATATTAAACAAAAACACAGATTTCGCATTAAATAGGATTCTAAGGGAAATATTGATTCATTTAAGAATGGCGAGTCATCAAAGTTTTCCCGAAGATTCTTTTACCCTTAAAGAAGGCAAAAGCATCTCTTTAGTGCGCAAATGATAGTTAAATAATTCATTATAAACCTTATTTGATGGGCTATTAGCTCCAATGTGTACACCGTAATATATGTTATGTACGTTTTTAACACACTAATATTTTGCTTATTCCGTTTTTCAGTATTTACTGTACAAGTACCCAGCACGAAGTAATTATCTTCATCTCACAGCTTAATTTTTTTAACGAGAAGTATTAGCAATGATTCAAACATGCTATAAGCATTACAATTATGTTAGCAATGGCGTGACTAGTCCTATTAACTAACCATAAATAAAGCAAATGATATGAATTCCAAAAATGTTATACGTATGTAACGAGAAGATTGATAAATCTTCGTGCCTGAACTCAGATAATGCCAATCAAGTAGGGCCAATACAAGGAATAAAAAAATTGTTAATCATTACAAGCATTCTCTACAAGTCACAACAAGCGAATTTAGGCGTTTTTGCTTAACAAAAGACTAATTCACAATATCACATGTTCTTTGCTTAATTTCCAATCAAAACAGCAGGTTTTTCTTACAATGCATATTTCGACCTTCAATTCTCCAATTCTGATGAAGATGAAATTAGGTGGTTGTCAGTCACAATTATTGTCATAATAAAACTCAAGCAAAACATCAGAGGTATATTAAGATGGGGAATTTTATTCTCCTAGCATTCGTGAGTAAAACAAGGCTCTATTGTCTCTAAGTAAGTGGATATTTTATTTTCAACAAGTACCATACCTCGTAAAAAACTCTATTTTGTAGTAATGGTTTATACACCAGACCAGCGCCCCTCAATAATTTATCCTTGTAAGTTGTTAATCCACCAATTAATGCTAATATTTATGCTGAAATTCATATCAGCATTTTTAAATGAAGTAGTTGCATTAAAATGGATTAGGATTTGTAGAAACCCCTGCTATACCAAACTCATTCAATATTTCCAGCCTTCCTTACTGCGATTAATTATTGACTTATACATGTTTGAAAACTAGTAATGAGGTTTTGAATACGAACAGCGATTTCAAATAAGCTTACAGACAACTAGGAACGTTTTAGTAGCAATTTAAAGCTGTAACTTGGCAAGGGTTAGCTGTGTGGAGAGTAAAAATGCATATTTTAATGTAAACGGATGCGTTTTGGCAATTGTAGACTATGATCCGAGTGAAACAAAGGTCTACATACACACGTTACCGGATGTCAGATATGCAGGAACGGAACCAAACTATTATTGCGAAATTTAAGGGGTTGATGGAGAATATGTCATTGCTAATTAATTCAAGTTCAAAATAACTCTAATCTAACCAAATTTAACACCACATTTCACGAAAATAATAAATTGTGTTCCATTATCTCCTCTTCCAAATGTGAGCAGTATTCTTGAAACAAAATAGGAGACAGAGAAAAAAATAAGTGAACGAATATTGGAAATTGTTTGAAAATGAGGCTGAGGTAAACATTGGAAAATTGTATAAATAATTCATTTTAGATACTAAGACTTTCAACTATACGCAGAAATTAGAGTTATTTAATAATTTTCGACATAAGCTGCATAGTATTTCCTGGGCTTTATTAAATACAGGAATAAGGAAATAATTCAGTACAAATAATTCACTTGATACAATATCCTTTTTATATCGGTACACTCCTTGGATGAAATTTTGCACGCGATGTCGAGAAATTAGCTTCATATACACCTATAAATCACATTAGCAGACTTAAACTCGTATAAATTCATCAAAGTAGGAACTATGCTGAAATATTATAAGTATTAAAAAGTTACTAAGAAATTTTAAAAATATAAAAAATTATCTTACATTTTCTAACATTCTTATTCATTTATCTATAGGGATTCATTTATTTTGCCTACAGCTATGCTAGCAGTATAATTAAGACGCAATTTTTTATATCAGTTAATCAGAACGATCTTTGAAAGTTAAATGAAAGGTATATGAATTAATGATAGCGAATTTAATAAATTAACACCGAAAGAAATTCCAACTATTCCAATAGTTGTGTTTCAAACTCATTAATTTGTAATCAGCACACTCTTCTCCCATGCCCGGCACCTCGAAGGAATTTACAATTCCTCCAGGCTTATTTCGCGAAGTGTCAACACTTCTGTGTGAGCAGTGACTGGTCCCATGTTAACGAACCCGATATCAATTCCATGCAGTCAACTAGTTGGGCTGTATGCGTTTGCACGTAGTTGTCCCGCACCAATTGAAAATGGAGAGATGTCGGAAGAAGAATATCCACAATGGAACCTAACAAAATCAATGCTACACCCCTTCAACCGTCTCACGGCTTTCAGATAGACTAAAACGAAGGGACAGGTTGATAAGTGCCTTCCATCAAACGAGAAAGTATAGGTTGAGTGGATTTGAAGTGATCTATTGGAAGCGTCAAGTAGGGCAAGGTATTGACAATGTCACTTGAGATGAATCGAGTATCACTTCGTCAATCACGAAAGTCTACCTGCCATTGGTAATTCTAGGATGTTTAAAGTCTTCATCGATTTCAAATGCCAAAATTATCCGCTACTCTTGTTAGAAAGTAGTGCCTCTTCCTGCTTTTGAGCTTTCCGATAACTAGGAAATGTTGGTGATGCTAATTATCAAGGTAAGTATTAAGGTAAGCCAATAAGGTTAATGTTTATAGAATTTTCAAATGCTTCTTCCTTATTAAGTCGCAGAAGTTCTCCATAGTCAAAATTATTTTTGCTTAAACTGTCCTCCAGTTCTGTGGTTTCCATTGACATAAAGAGGTCACTTCAAATCAAAGCAATTACAAAGCAGTCTTCGCATAATTTCCACATGTTTTTGAAAAAAAAATATAAATCGCTAAGAAAAACGTAAATTTTATGTTCAAGCCGGCGAAAACTTATGTAGTAATAGGTGACCGATTCGCTCTTCCTTTAGGTGTGGCGTGAATTTTGTTTAAACACTAAATTTAGCTTTATATGCCTGTTCATAACAGCATTATAGAGGGAGTTACACATGTTTCTGTGGTGTCATCCGTAAATTGTACACCTGTTCTACTATTTCCTAACGTTATTGCAGATGGCAGTTGCTGACGCTTTCATTTGATTCACTTTCTTGTAAGTTACAGCTAATGAATAATTTGATGGTCGATTAATAGACCCTTTTTTAATTGCGAGGTGCCCAGCTCAGCACTCTATAAATGAATACTTCACCTGGAAGACCTTTACAGGATCTTCAACTTTCTGCAATGGATCTCTGAGGTGAACTCAGCTTGAGTAGTATGTATTTCAAAGCACCCAATCTCGGGGACAATAGCATGCTCAATCTATTCCTATGCTCACTACCGATTGCTTTTAATTGTCTTTCGAACCCTTGATCAATTCCAATCGCATATTTTAGCTTTAGGAACAACATTGTTATTTACCGATAGTCCGACTAATACGCCACTCTTCATCAACAGATTCAAGGTGATGACCCTTGGGAAAACCAACTGTGGACAATCTTATTATTGACACTCAAGGGGTTGTGTGCTTTAAGGTACCGGTGTGCATAGCTCAGGTTCAAGTTGGCGAAGGGGGAGTTGACTGACTCGCTAGGCCAGGCTTCGAGCATGGAAATCTGTCTAGGAACTAGTTAGTCGCGTCTGCATTGCTGACGTCACGCTGAGCAGGTGATGAGAACTGGGGGCCACAACCTGTTGTGTGTTGGGTAACTAGAAGTATAGTTTTGCCTGTAATTAATTAAGCCTAAATAGAGAAGCATTGGAAATTGTCCTTAATTAAAATAATGCCTTATCATATAATACTATTTTTTTGATAAATTTAAAGTGAGCTCAAATAGTTTATTCACTTAATATTCACAGAGACATCTGATAAATTGGAGTTGGAACAATTCAAGTTGCTGATAACAGTGTGTTGTAGCGAAAATCATGACCTAGATTTAAGGGGATTAACAAGATTAACTCCTAGGATTGGCCCTAGTGTGTGTGCAAGAATGAAGCCTTCAAATGGCTTCTTCATGATTAACTATTTGTAATGGCAAAATTTATATCTAAAATGATTCCCGAAATCGACTTAATCACAAGTATAATGAAAGAATACCGCGACTTGATGGAAATCCCTTGCCTTCTGTATAAAGATCCTTTCTTTTGCCTCAGTGATATATCTTATTAACCTTAATCGGTCATTAAATAATCTTTCTTTGAAAGTTAGCGAAAACGCTGCTAAACAAGTATATAAGACCGTTTACCATCTGTCGATATTCGAAAAGTCGTTTGATATTAACAGAAATATTAATGCATGGATCAAATAGTTTTGCCATAGTATTAGAACTTCCTTATCAATCTTGGAGTTTTTCAAAGACCTAAAATTAGCAAAGATAACCAAGGATTGAGTCGTGGCTTTTTCGTCTATGGTGAAGGCATGAGCGTTCAAATATAAACCCTTGTTTATCAAAGACCATATCTATTAGTAGTTAATAAGTAGGTGGTTGTTCCATCGAGTCCTTCGGTAGTTGCGTACCGTAGTCCCACTGAATTTTCAATTTCTTAACAATCCAAACTCGGTCAAACAGTTTCTCTAGTGTACACAGTATGAATACTAATAATGTCGTTGAATTAATTAGTTCATATGCTAAAATTGGTGTGCAGGCTCATAAAACAAGATAATCAATATCGATGTCATCAAATTACATAAACTAAAGATAGACTCAAAATTTTAGTCTTAAAAATACTCCAATATATTTAGTAATTTGAAAAACCAATTAAGTTTCCACAGAAAACATCACAACTGCTTCATAATAAGGAAAATGCGAATAAGTTCCCCAACAAGAGTGAAACTAGTGGAAAACGAACGTGTTTTTCCACACTATTATGATTTTCGGCCTCTTAAATCCCACCTAATCAGTCTTAATGGACCAAAATAATAGTAAACGCAAATTAAATTTCTTTAAAAAGTTTTCAGATTGAAATTATTTAACTGCTTATTAATGCAAATATTTATGGCCTTCTATCTTCTCTCTTCAAATGTAAATGTTGACATTATCTTTCGAATTTCTGGGTGTTTGAATGTACGAAGTTAGCGCTATAATATCTGAATTTGTAAAAAAAATAGTGAAATTGAAACGCAAGAAATATATCCTTTACACTGTTAGTCCATACCTATACCTTTGCTTTGCGATTTCCCTTTAAATGATGCAAAAGTCTTTTGTATTTCCTAAGTTCCATATATTCACCAATAACATAGACTGATTGCAGTCATTTCTTCAGTGTTTTTACATAAAAATTAGACTCGAATATGTGCCATACATATAAAGAAAGACTTGTAAAAAGCAGAAGGCAAAATTGAAATCAGGGGTGCATTCAGTTCTTCTCTTGATAACAATGACATTTTTTAGTTCTAAGCGGCATTAAATAATCTAATCTTTTAGCTATGATGCTGTGGAGGGACTGCTTTCACAAAAAGCTTAATGAATGAATAAACACAACATTTCATATCATTTTTGCATATAAATTATAATAACAGCCATATTTTACTTAAACTGGAATAATTTTTGAACTGCTGGATTTATATCAAAATTAAATGTCTTTATCCACGTGTTTAAGGATATGAAAGTTGGAAACTAAATGCTTATTAACGTTTTAAATAAATGAAAATGAAAAAAAGCGTTTTGCACGATCATTTTTTAAACAAATTGTAGCGCGCCTATTAACTTTATTTACGCCATCCAATAGGATCGGCCCACGCACGTCTATCAAGGCAATTATGGCTACCCAATAAGATCAAGCCAGAGCACCGCTCGACCAATCAACATCGAGTTTTGCCTTAGCCGAGATAGACAACTTCCGGCGTGCTAAACACAACTCCGTGCTGCGGCGTTCTGATCGCACCTACGCTGTACAGTGCTATTCCTTCTCCTACCTAATATACTTTGTACAGAAAGGCACCGCTTGGTTCTCTCTCTCTCTTGGGTTGGCGATTATTGTAGTAGGCATTAACCGCTACAAATTGGTGACCCCGACGAACCGCTACAGTTATAAGTCGACAGATGGACCACATAAATAACCTCATTCGTGACCACAAGAATGAAAAGACAATCTCAAATGCAATGACCATGAATGTATAAAAGTCGGAATGCGAATAAGCTGTGAGGTGAGGGTCCATTCCTACTAGATTAATGCGCTGCCCTAGAGTGGAAGTGGGATGAGAAGGCCCGAGTACCATCAGCAGCAGCCTGGCCCCTCCTGCCGTTGTTGCTATTGCTCCCCGATGGTGCGGCAGAGGTCTCGGTTCCATTACTTCTCTCACCGTGTCTTCTAGAAGCGGTAGTGGTAGTGGAAGTGGTAGTGATATCGGGGTTGGCGGCAGCGATGTATACGCCAAGTACTGGTCTGACACCATTCGGGGCAACAGCGCCAGCGGTAAGAACCCCGACATCAAAGTTGGTTTTTGAGGGCTGCAAGAAGTCACAGGAAGCAGGTGTCGGGGTGATCATTGGCAGACTGGGAAGGTTGCACATGCAGGCACAGTGAGGAGCCTGGAAGAGCAGTGGGTTCGTAAAGGTCGCGAGGTGATTGGTAGGAAAGTTTGAGGGCGGTGGGGCCTCCATGGGAATCTGCTGGCCCAAGGTCATTCCAGCCATGGCGTTAATGGGACAGTTGAGAGCTTGTGATCCATTAATGGCATAAGGACAGTAGACCAACCTCTGAAGACTTGATTGATGAATCCCTTTGGTTTACGCAACGCGGCTCAGTCGTTCCAGCGATTCAACCACAACCCCTATGTG
>JAUOZQ010001462.1:0-12658 GCA_030710315.1 Anomotaenia brevis | reverse complement strand
CGCCGTGGCGATCCTTTTCTGTATTGGCCTACACTCACTCTCAGTGGCAATGGCGTTCCCAGCTACCAACTCCACTTCCACTATTATTTATTACAATAGCTTCTAGTAATATACACCCAATCAGATCGAATCAAACATATCTATTTCTATGTAGGTATAATGAAGACGAGGAATTTGCAACTTTACGAGCTGTAAAAAATGGCAAAAGCTTAGGAGAAAAAGTCCGATATAGAGTACATGATAAAAAATGTCCCCCTTTTAAATAAGCACTCTCTGCCTATTGGAGCTAAAAAGTTCAGCTCGTGACCCAAAGCGATGGCTAACCACGAAGATGGATTTCGTCTTTCTGCACAAGAACAACACAATTTTTACACAGATGTCAGTAAGTTTTAAAAATATGTACAGACGGTTCATTTAAATGTTTAAGGGGAAAAATTGATTAATTGTGCTGGAATTAATGTGTGACTAGTTCACTTGTTTTTAATTTACCAAAACCCAATTATTCCACTCCATCAAAAATAGTGGTTTGAAAATAAGAAGACTCAGACATTTTAAAATGTTCCTGTTATGGAGCATTTTGCACCAATTCGGTTATGAGTAATTTTTAAACTGCTTCTACCTTAAATGTTTGACTACGATCAGGTCATCCCATACGCTTTTCCTGTATTGCATATTATTTCAAAAAATCAAACATAGTTTAAAAATCCCACTATTCCGAATATATTGAACATTATTTCTGTATTTCCTCAGCCTGGTGAACCACTACGGTTGATCCATATCGAATTGTGCTCAGGTCGTTCAAACTCTTACAGACCTACTCAAGTGAAGCTCTTTGCATTTTACGATGACGCCCGAGGCAGAGATTGCTTTCTGTTCTGTCGAGCAATACTCATTAAATGCAACACCGCCATGCCATTTGGATACTTCCCCAGATACACAAGTGGCTGCCGGAGCTGTTCCACAACAGATCATCAAAAGCTAAAACCAACCTTTGTAATACCTTTCGAAAAAGCTGAACCCGGCCCAGACAAGATGCAACACTTTTTCATCAGAGCTGCTCGCTGAGCGAGTTTATTCAGCAGTAAAACATTTTGGGCGCATTGTCCAAGGTTGCCCGTTCACAGTCCTGACCGATCATAAGCCACTGATCTAAGCTTGCCATGCTTCCGCGATCACCACTCCCCAAGTGAAATTCGACAATTAGATTAATCCTTACCATTCACATGCCACATCCGTTGCATCGATGATAGTATCAATGTTCATGTCTGGAACAATATGCGACGTGGCATTCGTCAGTAGGCCAAGCATTGTCTCACCTGTCAACCAGGCGAGATCCAGAAACACACCCGAAGCCTGCTTTCTTTGCTTCCCCAACCTGTTGATCGTTTTCGCCACATAGATGTCGACATTGTCTATCCCTCCCTCCGTCCAATTCATTTTCTATCTTCTAACACGCAAAGATCATATTACGCGTTGGCTAATTACTGTTCCACTTTGCGACACCCCTTCGGAATCGATTGCGAAAGCTTAGTTGAATAGTGGATCTGCTTTTTCGGTGTCTTCTTTACTATTACCACTAATAGAGGAGCGCAGTTCACCTCAGTTTTCTTCAAACAGCTTGGCCACCTTCTCGGTTCGACTCACATACGGACAAAGGCTTAGTACCCTTGTGCCTTGTCGACCGTTTCCATCGCCAGCTGAATTCAGCTCTAATCGAAACGTCTTCAAGTGCAAATGGGTCCAAATGACTCCCAGTCATCCTATTAACGTTCCGAACGACGGTTAAATGGGACCTCGGATGGTCTCCGGCAGAAATGGTCTTCGGCACCACTCTTAGACTTCCTGGCGAAATGATGCTCGACTCTCCCGGAAAAGGCGTTTTGAACTTTTTTTCATATTTTACGCGTTTAGAAAATCGTTCAAATCAATCCATCCTATTCCTACAAGAACAAACGAACGATCTTTTCAGGTACTCAAATATCTATCAAGTTGTCCTTTCGTTTTGTAAGCTTCGATGCTGTCAAGAAACCTCTTCAACCAACAAAGACAACTCCCAACCCATGTACCCTCCTCTCCCTCACACCCCGTCCCACCTATTGATGCTGCACTAACCATCCCTAAAGCTACTGAGTGCGAACCCAACAAAACTTAAACACGTTGCGGATGTACCGTGACCTTCCCATCCTACTTCACCGAATTTCCACATTAGCTATTAATCAAGCGTTTTCCTTTGTAGCGTTTGACAACGCTCTAGGGGAGGGGTAATGTGACGTACCGCTACCCAATAGGAAGCGCCATGCACAACAAATCGCATTCGAGAATAGCTCCCATCAACCAATTACAGGGCGATTCCTGTATAATAGATTTCAGATGCAGCCTATCTAAACACTCTAACGCCACTTGCTAAATACACACGAGCTCTAACACGCATTTCTGGTCCTTTAACCTTGTGGGTGAGGATACCAAATGGGATCGGGTTACTTATATTTAGTGAGATAGTTCGTTGTATGAAGCAATCTGCTACACATTTAACCAGCCGAAGGCTTGCATCTCAAAACTAAGCGTGAAATGGTCATATAGTGATTTACTGCTGCTATTCTTAAGTGCATGGAAGTTTCATAGGCCTAATTTAATTGTGCAAAGTGGTTCATTAAAATCATTAAAATATTTTATAATTCCTAAAGCTCAATGCTTCTTGGATTATTAGAGTGGAAAAACCCAGAATTAGTTGCTGTTCATCATCTATCGAACCGATTGGTCTGTTATATTGTCATTTCCATGGCAAGGCCTTCTAAAACTAACGCAACTCTCGAATAGCTTATGATAAAAATTGCGTTTGCAAATGAATGTGCAGTTTGCCTTGACATTTGAGAAAAGTAAGAGAACTGAAATTATGCCTTCTCTACTTTCCAGTAGGATTGATGAATTGTGCATTTGATAGAAATTACAAATAGAAACGCATAATGCAGCAAACAATCATAAATTATTTCCCATTAAAAAATCCACTGATTTATATATTGCAAACAACATTTTGGGGCCTGTTGAGGTTTCGGATCCCCGGAATAACATAGTTTCGGTACTGGAGAGAGAAGATGAGGTGAGAGGATTGGGATGTTTATTGAAAGCCTATAAAAATGAGTAATGCACTCAAATGGTTTTGAGGTAAAGGAACAGTGGACGAAGTAACTATGACCTAGTTAGGAGACAAGACAATCCAGTGAGTACGTTGGGTAGAGGCTTTTTGTGAACCTGAGAAAATTGATTATTGATCAAGTCATAAAAACCCGCATATATGGTTTCATGTCGTACAGGCTGTTACCAATAACAAACATTTGGGATCATTCTAAAATAGAAAATTGACTTCTATTAAGACCGTTTAGAATTTCTAGAGAAATCATTGTGAATTACTTATACTTCAAACCTCAGACAGTCGTAGTTAAATTTAAACTATGAAACCACCTGCCATTTTGCTCAAAAATCCTACAATTAGAATGAGACTGACAAAATTTCAATCGACATGAAGTTTCTTCGATTTTTTCAGTTATCAATCCATCACCACCCCATTGCCTCATATTTGTGGACACAAAACTTTAAGCACTGTGACGTGTGCCTAATATTCTTATGTTTGTTCATTTATATCGCAATCATTGTTTCATAGGAGGAGTTGCGTTTAAAAATTGTGACTGGTACCTTTCTTGCGAATAACGGGGAGTTTAAACCTTTGGTGAAATACGTGTTTCAAATATTATTTATTTAGGGTCTTCAATTTAGAGTTTAAATCCTCTCATTTAGCGAGTAAAATGCTAAGAAATAGCTATTAAAACACCTGAAAAGTAATCATGCAATTGTAGATTTCAGGTGTTAGAAGTCTTAAAATATTTATACAGCGGCAATAAATGCTTCAATCGACTGCTTATCAAATATATGGTGCCACCAAGCTAAGTGATCTTGAACATAAAAAGCCCTATTTGTAGCCATAAACTTCCTCACAGCAGCATTTCTACAACTTCGAAGGCCACGTTTTGACACTGCTGCTGATATTTAGCGATTAACTTTAGTTTTCGAGAAGATCGCAGAAATAACGAACAGCTTTTACTCAAAGGCGTGTATACGACGTCGAATCTCGTACTCGATGGAAGCAGAGCTTCAATAGTTAAATATCCGATAATTACTCAAAATAGCTGGCGTATTTATTCTTCAAAAAGCATTTGAAATCTGTTCCAGGGTCTGGTAAATCCACAGAAGGACTCTATCACCGTATGGGTTAATCACGAATTTTACTACAAGTTCTTCAAGAGGTACATCCATGAAGGGACCAACATTACAAAGTGCTTCTCGCACCCCGGAGTGGATGTCTGGGTCAACCCGAAAGAGGACATTGAAGCATTTGTCCACGAAGTTGTCCAGAGGCTCACCGTCCTCCAATTCCAAAATTTCCTGAAGGAGGAGGAAGGAAATTGTGACAATGAAGACCTGCTCTTCTATGCTGGCCCCATTATGATTTTTTTCTGTAAAATCCTTCAGGATGCTAAGAAGCCTTCTTTTTTCTCCATTCGCGCTCTTCCTCCTCCTCCTCCTCTTGTTCCCACCACTCCTCTTCTTCCAGCATGAAGATGTTTTCATCATTCATATGGCCTAATTTGGGAAGATGACTTCTCTTTATAGGTGGAATATTGAAGCGGGAAAATACAATTACCGAAAACGGTAAATAAAGGGACAATATACGATCATTTCGTATTCACCTAAAACCCAAATGTAACATTGTGAACATGTAAACATTTAAAATGCAAATACAATTTAATATCTTATATGAATATTTCTGCCACTGGTTGAAAGACAGCTCTAATCCATTTCAAAATGTCCATCTGGTTTATTTAATAAATCAATAAATTCAGTCTTAGGAAATAGCTATTGGCTTGGTAAACAATAAATGCTACTCACTTGAAAAATCTTCCGTTTGCAAAGTGAGTCGAAATGAAGTAGCGATCGATTTATGTCAGAAATAATCGATGAAACTTCATGTCGTTCAAAATTTCGTCATTGCAATTTCCATTTTCGCTAGTCGTGGAAATTCTTCAACAAATGAACAGTCAACTCCGTAAGGACACAAATTATTCATGTTTTCTACTGCTGTTATTTGCAAACAAGCATTCTTGGAGGTAATTGCATGCCTCATTACTGACATCAAAAGTCGAAAATGTGTATGTATTTGAAAGAATATTTTGCAGGAAATCTCTAAAAGAAATTGATTGCTTTGATGTAGATCTTAAGAATTCTTCATAGTATTCGAGAGGGAAACCGGAAAATAGTGGAATGGTCGTCTGGGTCAACCACAGTCAGGACATGGAAGCAGTTGTTTGCGAGGCTGTCGGATACTGACGACCCTCAAATGCCAGTATCTCCGCAGGAGGAAGGACATGGTGACAGGAAAGGCATGATCGACTATGCTGGCTGCAGCGTAATTCTTTTCAATACTATTTTGAATCCGAAACTGCGCTGCATAAATAAAATGTTAGTTTATTTATCCAATGAATAGTTCCATTTCAGTTACGTAGCGCGTGGTAACTGCAAGAGCCTATTCTAGGAATTGAATAATTTCATCACTATGACGTAAACAATTTTTAGAATAGCCATTTAATAACTGAATAAGAACTAGATAAAGTTGGATGCGATAAATAAATAAATATATATATTAACCTAAGTTGCAATACTTCTCCCCTTTTAGAAAGGTTCCTTCCAGAAAGCTACGGCTAGAGAGACGGAAGTATGGGAGAGCTGTGTTAGTCTCTTGAACTTGGATTCAAGGATCAGAGCAAAAGCTCTCTTATTTGTATTTAAATTGCCTATTGCCTCCATCACAACCATTTTCCAAAATCAGTTTCATTCGATTGGCACTCCTATCATATAAAAAAGCTCCATCATTTGCATTTAAATTGCCTATTTCGAGCGTTTCCTTAATTAGGTCAGCCATCGAGGAAGAAACATTAGTTTTGCATGTAGCAGGTGTTGCTATAAATTGCAAGCAATACTTGCCACAATAAAATCATTCTCAGGACCTTCATATTGAAAAAAATAATGAACACGTCAAAATATTTTCATGTAGCCATTAAACAAGTGTTTTCCTAAAGTCATCAGGATGTTTTACCTTGAAGAATGAAATTTAAACATCACGCAAGTGCATTTACGACGACAAAATGTGAGCTTAAATAAATACGAGTATTATAGACCAATTACCTCACGTCAACAGCAAATAATAGTGACTAAGTGAAGTTAACTCATGAATCTAATAGTTCATAGCTGTTTTTATCAAGCACCATCTAGTCGCACAGCAAAGGTACATTGTATCATTGAATCCCAAGTTCAGTGACTAGTTCCGTGAGTTTTTAATTCCTCGCTCTAAACAACGTTTGTGCTAGATGTTATAAATTGAAGCACATGGTTTGAGTACTCTCTAACGGTTCCACATGATATATTTGAAAAATCTATGAAAACTCACTTTTGTCCCTCATAAACCTAGGCCATTTTTAAATGGTTTGCTATTATAAATAGTCAATGCCCTTTGACTGCATGCAAATAATTCTACGGTACACGTACTCTTCTGCTTGGTAATTAAAGTAAAAATGTTTGTGTGACTCCAGTTCGTAAAGGCATAACTTATAATTAACAGCTCCTTTATAAATCAGGGTCACTATTTCCGCACCTCTTAAGCTCAACTTTTGTTATGGCAATTTGCTTGAAACCCTATTTATTGATGACACTTTTACAATGAATGTAGCAAAATAACAAAAGGATTATCTTCCCCCTTTGCACAATATATTAATTGAATCTTCCGTGACCAACTTTCCAAGCAAATTACTCGTCTAGATAGGAATCCCAATAAAAATGCCATTTTGTTATTTATATTATTTATTCCAATTTTTTTATGCAAAGTCATCAGCAAGGGTATATAATAATTACAGCGAGTTTCAATAAGGTTTGCTGGTTCAGTGAAGAATTCAATCACAGGCAGATAACTGAGTGAATTTATATCAGATTCATGAGCAGCACCGCCATTCAAAATTGTAACTTAAAGGTTCTACAGTAAAAGACGTCCTTGCATTTGTAATTTTTTTCAGTTATTTAGATTTTTTGAGTCTATGCTTAATGATGTCAAATATAATTAGTTCATTTGGAAAGTTTATGAGATACTCAAACCGCTATAAGCAATGTAACTTAAATGTCCAGATTTAAAAAAATCTAAATTCATAGAAATGGAAATCCTACAACACAGATCGAACGGAGTAAGTGTTATTGAAATTGAATAAAATTACCATATTTTCAACATGTACGGAAATGCAGTGAAGCACAGGTGCAATTAGCGTGTGTTCCTAATGCACGATTTTAGAAATAAATACATATTGAGAAAATTTGTGGTAGATTGGTCCATTCAGAGGCAAAACGGGCTGTGAAAGTGGTGGCTGAGGTCTCGTCGCGGCCGTCACTTCCAGGAAGATTCGAGGGAAATATGCCATTCCTTTTTTTAAGCAACTGATTCCATGTCAGTGGTATCTTCAAACTCTGACTCTGCATGTTAATGCAAATCTTAGTGAAAATATTGCTGCGAAAGTCGCCTATTCACAGTGGACGTGCCATCATTCGAATAGCCCACTATGGCTTCGATGCAAGCAAAATTCACACTTGGGCATTCAACAAGTGTGCCCCAGTGGGTACTTACAAACAACTGCCTCATCCAAGCCTTGTGTTTCGGAATCAGAAATTTCTTTGTTGATAGGCAGTGTGTTATTCTATTCACTGTCTGACGCGGATGTAACATCAGCCTTGATAGCAGATAAGAAAGTGGACAAGATGGCCATGACATGGCATCGATGTTGATCGCAACCTGTTTTCCCGCTCCTGTCTACGTACGCCAATGTCTGAGGAGACTGTATTATCCTCCTCCACATGTCCTTAAGGTGCCGTTTTTTCTCCATTGTGAGATCCAGTAAAATATGCAATGGAGAACACTCCAAATTAGTCATCCTCTCAGCTTTGCGTGATGCTTTTTTGTATTAGCTAAACTTATATTAATGGCTTGTGGCTTGAAACACTGTTTTGTATTGAAAAGTTCATTTAAGCAGCAAATATTAACTATTGAAGCAGGCCATAACACGAAGATCCTACTCCAGGGTTATCATATGCATACACAAAATCAGGCATTTAATATTAAATCCATAAATTAACATTTGTTTGTTTCAACATTACCGTATATTGAAAAATAGAAATTGGTGAATGATAAGTTACATTTTAAATATTTTTTTGTCCTGTTAGTCAAAAACAGGTCTACTTGAACCTGTTTGCCTTTTTATCTGTAACATGAGGTGGTAGTGGTAGAGGTCTGTGGAATAGTCAAAGTGAGCAGAGATGAGGGTCAAGGGTACGATTTCGGCCTAACACTGTGGGTTTTGGGCCATCAGGCAATTTTGCAGGCTTTATAAGGCTGGCGCTTGGTGGTTAGCTGATAAGATATTCATGAAACAATGGCAAGGGCTATTCAAAATAGTTAATTCTTCAGTAAAGTAAAGCACATCGCAATGTATTTGCTTTTCGCCAATCAAGGCAAACCATTCGATTTTCGATCGTCAAGGCCTAACGTCACTGCAAAGTGCCGACTTCCAATGAAAAATTGTTCCTTTGCAAGGGAAATTCAATTGTTTGTTATTTTTGCCTAAACAAGCTGCTTCAACATGAAAAGTTGATTAACTTTGGATTACAGAACTCATTTAGTAGGCACTATTTGCATCTCTCTCCAATGTTGAAATAAATTGACGATGAGTCTCTTTTAGACCTCATCAAGTAACCAAACCTCAAAAATTCAGCATAGAAGTGAATCAAACTAACTAGAGACACGTAGTCCAAAATGCAAAAAACACGCAAATAGAAGATGGCAGTTAACAATTGATCGGTTTTGGTTCTAATGTATAATATGATCACCAATAATAAGAAATTCCTATCTCGACATCAAAATTATGTCTAGGTCTTTTATGTTTATGAGACGATTCCGAATAGATAATCTAACTGATTTAATAAAGTTGCTATTTGTGAAACTTACTGACGCAAATTCCGTTAATGAGAACCGGCACAGGCATTAACCTTGTGTCACGCATACTGGTCTGATTCATTTATGGGTGCCTAA
This sequence comes from Anomotaenia brevis, assembly GCA_030710315.1. Lineage (NCBI taxonomy): Eukaryota > Metazoa > Platyhelminthes > Cestoda > Cyclophyllidea > Dilepididae > Anomotaenia > Anomotaenia brevis. The sequence goes on along the minus strand of JAUOZQ010001462.1, from coordinate 3,486 downwards.
TAGAAACATCGGCAAAAATGTTAGAACGTAGCACTTCTTGTTGTTGATCATTTCTTCATAGAACCAACCTAGATCTAACCTAGATCCAACATAGCAGCCATTGCAAACCCAAAAATGCGGTTCCTATTAATCCTGTAGAGCTGCAATTTCAGTTTACTTTGATTTGAAATTATAGTTTTATATCAAAACATTTCATCCTGATTTTACTTCTTTTGACCTCTTGCGCTTTACCTGGATAGCGTATACTAGTGAATGGCAAAAATAATGAAAACGGTGATAGAAAAGATGAAGAAATCAGTCAGCTAATCATTCAGTTACGACACAAAGGGAATAAAATAGAGTGCAACATTTGGGTGCGATTTGAGGACTCTTGCAAATCCCTTAAATGACAACTTAACCAATAGGATAGACGTAATTTCGCGACTTTAGATTAATTAATTGCGAAATTATATCTGTTGTCTTCAAAAGTAGAAATATGAGAATATATCGTAGCGTGTTTGTAAAAAACTGTGTTAGCTCAACCTATTGAATTCTTCGAAATCCTCCTAATTATGAAAATCCTTTTGTTAGCATTAGCTGCCTCTTAATAAGCATTTACTGGATACTTCGTTAAAATTGAAAGGCGTGAACATCATTCAATTGACTCAGAGGGCTAACAAGTCAGTGTGTCTATGCAATATCCATCGTTAGTCTCGGTGTGCGGAAGAGGTTAGTTGCTCCTAATGCCACACAAACCTCCAGTTTCTTTCGTATACATGTATCGTACACTACCTAGCCGATAAATCTATACCACAGCATTCTTGACATCTGAATTGACGAAAACATCAAAAACCCCAGGCATAGGAATAAATTTGAGTATATTGCTAAGTGTCTTCATTCAAATATCTCTCAGAAAGTCAACCGCATGTTACATTAAAAAGATCTATGCATATTCTAAACGTTGTACCTCATGATCCGTGATGGCAAAGAAACTACAAAAAACATCTTCACTCAACCTGGTTGCAGCACAGATGTCCGCTATTGCTGGCTGCACCAGCATCAGTGGACGAGTGAGGGCTCAGGAAAACCGCAGCCGCAGTTGTGAGGGGCACATATTTTCACAAGTTAAATAAAAGGCTTAATTTTCACTACTTGCGTACTTGCACTAGTCCTTATTCTTTCCAAGACCCTTATAACCCTCGAAAGTACTCGCATTAATCTCTATTCAAAGCACCCGAAAACAAGTTTTAATAGTCGAAATTTCCACCGTATCATAACTTTTATTTGATTTACATGCCCATTGAAAAGTTTTTTTCTGAATTGAGTAGTTGAGGACTGCCATACCGATTTAGAGCGGTACTTGAGCATGCTGCATTCCATCAACGGAGACAGACAAAGTCCTCCGAAAAACGGGACCTTTTCTTGGACGATGCGACTTGTGTTGAACGCGGCAAGAAGCTCCGATTCAACCACCTTCATCACTAAATCGGACATTAGCCAATCCGCAAGCAAGGCGGGCGCGTTGATAAGGAAGCACCAGTGGGTTCTCTCTGACTAGATTTACACAGTGGCTATAATGTTTGCGAAATGCAGCGATTGTTAGCCCCAACATGCGCAATTTGACCTAGTGAGATCGAGGAGTCATTAATGAGTGTACCTCTGTTTAAGTGAGGAGAGAGGGTTGCGTGAACCTGCTGTTGGTAAATAACCTCCATATTCAGAATATCTCGGTTTTTAGGAGTACGGTACATCCCCAGTTACACCGATTGTGGCCATCGTGCTGTGTTTTGCGTTGTGTTGTGAGGAATCCACGGGCCTTCACTACCGAGCCATGACCTATAAGAGCTGCAGGACATTCTTCGGTCTTACGGTGCGGATACAAATCACCCACGAGTGTGAATCCAAATACACAGAATCGAAACAGCTACAATAATTGCCGTTTCTACGTTCGTCAATTTCTCCCCAACCGTTTTGTTCCTAGACGGTAAGGCTGAAGTTCGTTCTGCTTCGCCGTCGCAAGAGTGACGATTTTCCTATCCTTACGCGTTGAAAAGGAAGAGTAAGCAATTTCTCCTACCCCTAACACCAGACTACAAATTTCATTTCAAATAAATTAAGTTGAGAAAATGCGCAAATATCCTCCTCAAACATATGTAACGAAGAAGCGTTGCGAACCCTGGCAGCAATGGAATACGGGTATCGTCAACACATGAGCCGAATGTTGGAGCCAGTAAAATTATAATTACACGCAACACTGGACTTCTCTTCAACCGAACAACCGTTAAACGTCAAGACAAAATCAGAAATGATGTTGGACGCCGATTTAACAACTTCACAAGCGCTTCACCAAAAGTTGTGTTTTGGACCAGACGATGTCGTCGAAAAAGGCATATTTATTAAGGGATTTGTTTAAGAAAAACCATTCCAGCAAGGGACAATGCAAATCGTGCTCGTTTGCTACCATAATCTGCTTCTTTGCCGTTTGATGCCCAGTCACTCACTCCACTTCAAGGAATAACATGAACTACTTTCTGAATTATGGAAGAAACCTGTTTTAAGTGACGTAGTCGAGACTTTTAATTCGGAGGATATGGTGCAATGCTTAGATCTTTCTAGAAATCATCAATTCGTGATGGTCTTTCCCACGCTGTAAAACAAGCAAAAAGTAGTGACTAATTACTGGGTGAAGCCTTGACACTAGCCCATTATCTAATCTACGATGATCGCGCGATCAGTCTTTTCAAATAACTGGACATTTAAGTGAGTGAAACACTCTCGTGGCACAAATCTTACTGCATTCAAAGGTCATCATGATGACTCATCCCTGCGTCTGGAGGTTCAATTACACATATGAGCTTGGTTGTTAAAATGCACCCAAGACCTGGGGTGTTTAAATGCGACCTCTGAGAAAAATAACGTATATATTGGCCTCCCAGGTTTCATTGATATCATTTCTATGCTCACTACCATGCAAGAAGGTCGCCGTCGTCTTCGTCGTCTTCATCACCGATTTATTCCGTCGGGCCTCAGGAGCCTGAATCCGACGTCGCCGCTGCCACCATCACTGACGTTGATGTGGTGGAAGGAGTAGTAAATGAAAATTTTACTGTTGACAGAGTGCTTCTAATGTCCCTTTAAGATGATAATCAAACTGACAGCCACTGAAATGGAATAAATGCTGCTTTAGATCACTTTTTATTTTTGCATTTTCGGTTGCGCGAGCATGGGTGGTTTTCTAAAGGATAAAAGCAGAATTACGAAAGGAACTGTAAAGGGCTAAATATGGTCCTCTGTGAAATTCGTTAAAATTAGCGCCGTAGTCTACTGTAGGTCAGCAAATCTGCTTGGGTGAATGGAAGTCAGACCAACTGTGAAAATGCTAGATTTTCTTCCGTTAAGCACGGCAGATGTGACAAACAGGATGCTGAACAGTTATCCACACACGCACTAATTCTTAGTAAAACTAGTTGCTTAAAACACACCACAAGCTCAAAGTTCTCATTGGTG
>JAUOZQ010001461.1:0-12663 GCA_030710315.1 Anomotaenia brevis | reverse complement strand
GACGACGAAAGAGATGGGTCATTTGGGTTGACAATGCTCTGCCACAATGTGCGCACAACCTGTGTGCAGCTTTGTGTGGCCACAAGAAACACTCAAGTAGCTGGTTACTTAGGCCCGCATTGCTCGTTGGATTGCCATTTAGTCGGTCCAGTACATCCTTATAATGAAGACAACGCTCACAGACGATGAACACTTTTACTCCTTGTTAGAATTAAACCGACTCCTTTGTATTTGTTGGATGACAAACATTTCCATAACACTGTAAGGATTATGAAACTGCTAATTGTGGTGTACGTAGAGGTAGTCATTCAACTTTGGTATAAACCCCTCCATTCGTCTAACATCTCGATTGGGCCTGATTTTTCAAAACATCGGGACAGAAGGAGATCTAGGTGACCTCATAGTCTTAAGATTGATAAGGATTGACGTCCACAGTCTCTTGTTGGCAAGGTACAGCTCGTCCCATTATCGGATCCAAGTTTCACTCTCGGCGTCTTCTTAGTGTTTAACTGATTCTCTTCGATCCAAAGCCCTCCGACAATGGTTTCGAATATCGGCTTCTGGAAGTCTAATTCATCTGAACGGTGGTTATCAGTGGCCGCATAGTGTTATTTATGCTTACTTTCCACCCTATGAGTGTTTCGGCTGGAGATCTTCCTCCTTACGTTGGATGCGTAGCAATGCGATAAGCCTCAAGGAAACGATGCAGAACCTCATCGCTAATTCCTTCTTATTTTAAAATGGTATAGAGCCTGTTTCGAAGCCTCGTCAGACAGTCACACCTAAGTGTTGGTTTGAGATATTCGCAACTTTTTATGCACCCTTTGGTGCAAAATTGCTCAAAATACCCCGTTTGAACTGGAGTCGACTGAAACGTAATAATAATAATAATTCATATACAGGACCTCAGAAGCTTTATTGGATATATTGACACAAATTCTTTGCCACTGGCTTGACATGAAATAAGGCGATTTTAAGCTATTGTTAGATCCTTGCACACCTCGATTTTCGTGTGATTGGAAGACTGTTTCTTCATCCCCCGGGGGAGGAATGTGCTCTGCGTTTTGGGTATTTCCCCCTTGAGCGGGTTTGACAGTTGTCTCAGTGCACGCTGTAAGGGCATGCAGGTACGAAGTGGATACATCGCTGAATGAGTCATGTCCATCCTTGTTGCATTTGCCTTTACATTGACCCTATTGTTATAGTCATCACAGTAATAACAGTAAGGTAACTAATCGGCCAATCAGAAATCGAGACTTTTGTTTTCAAAGTTGTGGCTTGTGCTCAGGTTTAATTTGGCGTCTTCCTCTGCTGGTACGACTAATCCTCTGGGAAACCCGATAATCTGTATCCATGTGATCTGAATAATATCTCACACCTAAATGGTTGTTAATCATCACGAAGAGGTCTAACTAGTATTGATCAAATGTCCCACACCTGGACACGAAGGCACTGCTAAAGGGCAAGGTTAGGAAATAATGGGGCTCAGCATAACTATTCACAATCCACCGCTAAACCGTTTCAGTGCAGCAATGAAAATTTCTACATGACTGAGTAGCCCATATATTATTATAATTAGGTATATCAATGATTTTTCAGTTTGCTGGTCTGGCTCATCAATTTTGCAAGTTGCCATAAAAGACTATATTTAGAAAAGAATTTTGTGTAACACTTGTAGATAAAGGAGAATAATGGTTACTCAGATTTGTTTAACTGATTCGATTTTGAAGGCTAAGGGAGAATAAAGAGAAGATTTTGATTCCGAGGGGCTTAGTGAAACATGCCAGTCATATATATTTATATTTATATTAACTTTGAAATTCCACCACTCACATGTGGTCTGTTGCACTTTTACCAAGAAATCAAATTGCATTTTCGATGGTAATAAACACCAGGTTGCATCTTTCGTGCTTTTTTGAAAAAATGTTTTAGGTCATTTAAAAGACTAGGTATATACCTGTTTTGCGAGACGCCTTAGGATTGATAAAATGCGAGGAATCGAGAGAAGTTTCCATTGAACAAAAAGGCAATATATGAATAGAGTGTCCGTAGTTGAATTTGTGTTAAACTTGACATGCTTGGTGGGTTTGGGCTTAAACCATTCATATCCAAAATTGCATACTTAAACCACTTAGACAAACAGGAAATTACAAAGACCACAAAACGGAAGTGAAATTCAATTTGATTAGTTAATGAAAACCGACTTCGGCAATGCATAACAGGATTTTATCAAGCCACGTAGTGGGTTTTTCAATTAAATACTTTCGACATGCTTCACAATTAAGCCTCAAGTTTCAACCAAATTTTTAAATAAATTCGTCGTTTATTGGTACACATAAACCACACAGCATATTTGTCGCCTTTAAATAATAAATGTATGTGCGAGATCTAAGGAAGTGAAGTTAAACATGACTTTCTGTTTAAAAAAAGACTTGACAGTAGCTAATATATTTGCTAGCCAACAATTAGAATGGGGTAATTAATTGATTATCAAGAATACCTGATTAAATGCAAAACTTCGTCCTTCGTTTCATTTGTTCTCAATTCACACTACATATATATATACAACTTTGACGGGTTTTCACTGAGAATTCTTAACATGCAGAGAAAGACCCCACTCGCTGCAGTTTTGAGATAGAAAACCCTCGTTATTTTGCCAACATCACACTCTAAAGCGGCATCTAACGCTGCCTTGGGGTATTCGTTAGTCCTTAAGAAAGTACTGTTCAAGTGCAGTCAAGTAAATACTTCTCTTCAGTCAAAGCTTGATGATCAGCTAATGTCAAACATTAAACAACCCATCCACTTTGCAGCCTGTCATGCTGTAGAAGATTTCTGTGTCCTGCATCGTATTCGGTTTGGTTAGCTCCAAGAATGGTATTTAAAATCCCATTTGTGTGATACGACTGTTTGTGCATCGCTCGAAAGGACTCTTCGAGATGCTGGGGAACGACCACTTTTACTTGCTTAAGGTATATTTGCGATTTTTAATGGTTGATGCTTATTTCACTTTCTAGACCTGTTTGATGCCTTTCCACGAATTCAAGTAAGGGATGATCCCTGTTAAATGGTAAATATAAATGCTTATAAGAAAATTTTATATTCTCGAAATTGCCCTCTGATGTCGAAATAACCCCACAGGGTTTTCATCTTATTATAGACACCAAGAAAGCATGGTTTCCCAGCAAAGCAGTGTCGTTAATGATGTGATTATCGATAAAAAATTAGAAATGTCTCTAGAGCTCACTGACAGCTCAGAAAAAGATACATATCGTTCATTTCTAGCCTACTGGAAATAATTGATGTTTAAATTTAGTGCTAACCTCAGCCGTCAAGATCTAAAAAAGAGAAAATTTTAAAAATTCCAGCCTGGTCAAGAATTACTAAGCTTTGATTTTAAGTTTCCTTGAGAAACAGTTCTATTAATCGATTAAAAAAGGCTTTGCCACGAAAATGTACCAGTTATTTTTCAATTGCATGAGTTACAGTGACATAATTTATTGTTTTTTATCCTAATATAGCATTTGTTGATAGACAGTTAAAATAACTGTACCTGCTGCAAACTGCTTACTTTGCAAAGGTAGTAGGACAATTCTCATTTATTAAATAGAAAACCTTTTGCAAATTACATCATATGCAATGAAAATTTATTTTCAAAGCTCATTGTCGACAGAACTTTCTGATTTTAAATGTATTACACATTTATCCAAGGGAACTGAGTTTTAAGTCTGCAGTGTTTTCCATGGTCTCATGCCCTCCCGATCAGTTGCACGATTCCAATGAGGAGGTCACGTTCAACCCCAGAAGTCATATGAGGAGCTTTGCACGTTCCTGATATTTCATGGCTAGCAGTAATCACAAAAAATTCCTTTCTAAATGAAGACTTTCTGGCTTTATTAATCCGCATAAACACAATAAGGATAATGCAGGTTATATATGATGAAGCTTAAGTGTATCAGCACTGTAAATACTCATTAGGACCGGAAAATCAATTAAAACTATCCACGATCGGGTTGTTACACAAAGTGAAACTATGCTTACTGGAATACTCACGCAACTCTCACAACAAAACCGACTGTAAATTCTTATTTAAACCGGAAAATTATTTAATTAATTAACTAATTGATTAATTTTCCGTGAAGGCGATAGGAGGAAGGGTTGTTTGTTCAAGGCTTCTTGACTATGCGTTTTGTTTAGAACAAGTAACCCTGAATTGTGAAAAATTAGTTTAAATCTCATGTGGGTTTGCAAAATACTTTGCTGAACCTGAGAAACTCAGTTGCTTTCATAAATTATTCGAGATAAGTCTGCTTTAATGCGTATAATGCAAAACAGTTTTTTTCAAAATGAATTTCCATTACTACTACATGTTGCAATACATTTCAAGACTAAATAAGGCCTTGATAAATTTTTTTCATTAGTCAAATAGCGTAAATGAAAATACAAGTGCCTTTTCTTACTGTTACCAAACCCAGATATTTTCCATTGTATCAGATCAGTTGATTCCAATGCTGATTTTCTTCATCAGTATATTTATATCGAAACCTAGCATCTCAAAAACAGAATTTCAAGCTGATTTAAGATATAAGATTTAAATATCATAATAGTTAAATTCATTTCTAAAGAATGTAGATTCGGAAAAAGCTGCAGATAGCAAATAAACACTTTAACAATGTAACAGGACTACATATACATCATATTTTTGATCAATACTTGGAAAACTGTAAACGCGAACACTATCATTCCCTTGTTATGACTGCCTTAGAAACTTGAAGTCAAAATCTCGATTTTTGAACAAAATTTAAATGGCTTTACCATCCTTCCCATAAAGATCAATCTCAGTGTATTCCCGCCCTAATCATGACTAAAATACGAAAAACTTTATGATCTTAAAGCAATTCCTATTAGCTGCCCCTCAAAACTGACAGTATCTAATTATTCGTTCTCTTTTTTACGCTAGAGATAGGCCCTTACCAGTCAATCGATTTCAGAAATAAAATGTTTTCAACAAGTTTAATGAGCCATCAGGAATCATTTTAGAATTGGTAAGTACGTATTTATATCTCAGGTACATTAAATACTTTAACACTAACATGATTCCCATCTCTATTGATTGATCAGACGCATTCATTCTAGAACAAAATGTCTTGGCTGAAATTTGTCAAGTAGGGAATGTCATAAAAGCTTGTCCAAATTCTCTTATTCAGAGACGTCAGAATATGCCTGAATCCTCCCACTGTTCATACAATAAAGTAAAATAGGCAAGGTTACAGCGCACTTGATATCATTTCTTGTAAAACGACTCTCCTACTACGGTCGATCGAAGATAGAGTTATAACAAATTCGTTCATTGCAAGTACAGAAAAATGGAGAATGTCTGTAGAGCTTAGATAGTAGCATTTAATATTTCTGAAACCCCATCTGCAGAAGAAGATGCAGAAGTTTACAAATTATAAATCGTTTTGTGAAGTGGTTTTGTACCATTGCACGACATGGGTGTAATTTTGCTATTTGAAATGTGAGGCTGCTGAAATATTTAAGAGAATACTTGTAAGGATTTTTAACCCTTAAAATTGATGGGGTATATATAGAAATATTGGGTTCATTAGGAGTTTATACTTAATTCAGTAGTTTCATACCTGTCTTAGGAAAGTAAAATGTGTTATTCCAAATCATGCGATTGCGTAAGGAATGTCAGTGTTGAAACACGATTCGACCTAAATAACCACTTAAGAGGTTGTGTAACCAGTAGAATTCCTTATATATAAATGCCTTAAGGTTAATTCCGATTAATCGTGATTGTGCTACTTCTTCTTGCTCCACTCGCAATCTGCCCTTGCAACTGTATATTACGCAAGGATGAAGTCCAATTGCTATTTTCCATGCATCAGTTGAGAGGCCTGTGCCAAAGCATTTCAAAATGGAAGCCACAAGAGCCATTAAAATTGCTCAAGAAATATGATAGTACATCTATGTGGTTTCAAATCAAGAATCCCAAACATCTTTTAGGGATAAAAGTGTTCTCGACACAATTATGAAGAATTGCGATTCACTTGCACCGTTAAGGCAACTGAAATAGATATCATCACGGTATGTTCGAATGTAAAATCCCATTTGAGATTTAGTTAACATTAGAACTGGACAGCTAGCATTATTCCGGAAGCGCATCAGTTTTTGGTCTTTCTTTGAAAGATGATTTTGTTAGTCGAAACCATCGACTTCAACTGAAATATGCAGTGGCGAAGTCACCATCATTTCACCTAATTCCATCTACAAAACTGCCACTGATAATGCAAGCCCCGAAAAAGATCTTCAATAATTGCAAACGCAGTGCCATAAACAAGTTTTGTCGAGTCGGTGGTTGGTTTGGTGATCTTGTGTTCCTTCAGGCTGCAATGAATCTTCGTCTTACCCTAAATTATTTTACGGCAACGATCCATGAGACTCAATATTGTGGAATTTTCATTAAATGATTTTCTAAAGGCATCAAGAGTAGTGCGAAATTGTTAAATGCTTCTTTCATCCCTCAACCATCAGAGCCTACTTAAATACTGAACTATCATGGCAATATATTCGTTAGGATTTTTCGCATTCAACTAATCAAAATTCGTCCTTAGTAGATAAGCTGATAACCTAACTCAGATATTTATCCCTCACAATATAAACTTTATTTCTGTTAGTTAAATATGTAAGACCATCCAAATACAGTGAGACAAATGTGACAATGAAGAAATCAAGTGCTGCAATCAAACCTGTAAAATGTTTAGCTTTCCTTAAGGATGTTAGCTGCAGTATGATCCTACTTTACTGCCTGATCGCGTAACTGATGAGGTGCGTCACGTGTATTCTATGATTAGCAAATTGGAAACATTTACTTATGACCTGATAACTTTTCTTTTTAGCTAGGTCTTAAGCCAAGCTAATCATGAGATGAATTTTTACTATTTCTGAGAGGTTGAAGTTCTCAAAGGGAGATGGATAAGTGAATGCGTTATGCCATATAATTATATGGAAAAAAGGTAAAAAGCGTTAGATTTATGATTATAAATTGAGGATTCTTGTTTAAAACGCACCAAATTTTCCAGACGAAAAGTTAATTTTCGCCGCTAATTAGATACCAGACTATAGGCATTTCGCACAAATATGAATTAAAATTTGATTCTTGGAATTAACAATAGGCTTTTTCTATGGTAAACATGCGAAGTCAAAAATCTTGATATTTACATAGCTTCGACATTATCCTGTATAGAGAAAGACCCTTAACTCTGTTCAACGCCAACTCGGCACCTGACCTATTCAATTCCAGTACAATTTCTAAGCATCGATTCATTTGCGTATATGATAGAGCATGCAGACTTTGTCAGGCCCTAATAGCCTTATTCTTAGTTCTGTCAAAGGCACCGACGACTCTTCGTCTTTGGAAATGGGACTCCTAATCTCATACAGGGTGGGTTATGTGTCCTGGCAATAACGTTAGAATAGTAAAATATTTAGTGTGGATGAACGTCGACGTGATTAGAATTGATTCCCCAATGACTCCGACGTGAGGTCCATCTATCTTGAAATAATTATATTCAAAAATTATTGTGCAAATTGCAGCAACAGAAATTTAAATAGCCTGAGTGAACGTATGTTATTGTCAAATTTACCATTTTTCATAGTTAAGTGTTAGTTAATGCTAGGTTCTGAGCTTCAAACCCAATTTTAAGGTCCGTTACAATCTAAGGCAGTTTCTTATAGGCCCCTACTAACTTAAACGTGCATACATTGCCTCATGAATTAAATAAATTATTGCAGCTTTTAAGGAGACGTATTTGAGAGTTAATATTATTGGATGTAGCTTACTTTTGCACTTCTACCAAGTGCATCGTTTTGGTCTAAATTCTTTAATGTTGAAATAATTGATGACGTGCATCTAAGTGCTCCGTCCCACCCTTGAAATTATAATTAAGCTTTGTGGTATCTTATAGTACCTACGACGAATATACTGGCTTTTGCATATGATAGGCAAACAAGCTTTTAGTAATAGAAGAACAGGAAATCGAGGTTTAACTCAGAAAGTAGTATATATATTGTAAAAACCTGGCTCCTAAGTAATTACTAAGATGAGTGTTATAATCCTATGCATGATTCTAGCAGGCATTTTAAAGCTCACGCCTGAGAGAAATGTTTCTACTCTTAATATGATGTTATTGACATACCAACATCAACATATACCATTAATTTAATCAATTTAATCTGTTAATATTTTTTGTACATCAGCATTTAAAAGCATGCATCTTATATGAACACTCAAAATGATATATTTTATTTAAGGGTTGGAACCAGTATTCTCAATATGCTACTAATTCAATTATATTGCAAAATATTATCGGAAAATAAAACTACTGGCATCTAGGTTTCTTTCCCGACAATCATGAACCAACTTGAAATGTAACTACTGAAGCCATTCCTAATTTTATATCGAATGCGTATTAGTGGAATAAAGGAACGCTTCTCTGCCATGATGTCCTTCCCATAGATTAATGGCAAATTATTTAAAGTTTTGCATGAAGTCGTAAATGGAATAATAAATATTAATAGTGAAATTTGGTTTTTAGCACAATTTAGGCGTCCATGTTTAGAAAAATAGTCTTCTCAATTTTACTTTCTTTAATGTGCAAACATTACTTTATTGTTTATTATTAGAGCTGTTAATGTGCTTCCACACCTCTATCGAATGAGTCACTAATTCACATGTGCCTTTGATGACGCACGTCAGTGTTCCGTCAAAACCCTGCATATATTAAGCCATCAAGCTCCAAATAAAAGTTAAATAAAAAAGGAGACTTTAGCTATAAATATTGAGGAAAGTAATAGCATTCATTTGGTTCTCTGATATAATTTGACACTATCAAGTGACAGTAATGGCTTTAATAAATTAGGAGTGAATTCCTATTTTGAGTTTAACTCTAACCTGCAATCATAGTATACAGTGACATAGTTTTAATATTTGTTGTTTCGGGACGTGCCAAGCCCACTCTCACATTATAATTATGAAAAAGAGTTTTAAATTTGTAGAATATGCTCCGTTTTAATAAATAAAAATAAGTTATTCCCTAGTAGGCGATTGCTCTATGAGTCCTGTTATAGGAAAAACTGTAATAAGATAAGGCGTTTTTCGCCATATGAAATTGTTGAAAATTTACTAAGTATATTTACAATTAGTACATCGTCTGAACACTACCAATTATAATTATCTCATGCTTTCATTTTGATTTCTGACTTTTATCCACTTATTTTTGAAGATATTCTTTAAAGTAAATTCAATTCATTTTAATACTATTAAAAGCTCTAAATTTTTGGGTAAAAAGTGGCCCTATCGTAATTGTTTTAAAGCAATTTATAAAATGCGAAAACAACTCTTAATGCGAATCAGAGAAGCTATTACCATGGCCTACATGAAACAGTTTAATGTAACCTGATGAATATAGATAATTGCCCAAATGAGGTCATGGTCGTTGCTGGTTATTAGATGTTCAACTTGTGCTCTGATTTCGAGAAATCCCTGGAAAGTCATCCATAATGATAACAGATAATAAAGACATTCAAATTGCTAAGATATCATAGTATCACAAAAGGCAGTTAAAATGGATTCCGTTTCCAGCATGGGATTGGAATATTTGTGCGAACAGCTGTTGAGAAGGGCGGTGGTAATTGATTTCTCATTTGAATTCCTAAAATCGACCACAAATAGGCCACAATAATGCGTTCGAAGTAGTATAGGGATTGTGGTGGCCAGATAAGGCCAATTCTGGAGGTTCTACTACAATACTCTAAACGCTTTGGACAAATTGTCTTTGAGAGTAGAGTTTTTTTTCTAATTGTAGCTCTACCGTAGAATCTAGTTCCATGTGCAGCTCCCTGCGAAAAGTTTTGTTACGTAGAAACTGGGTTCTGTAAATGGTCACTGAGGAGCCCTGAAGCGATTTTAGGAGCTACGGTCTTGAAATCCTCTCCAACAACTCGGTTTAGAGTCCGACAGTCTCGCTCAGATAACTTCAACATTCGGCCAGAAATGTGCTTAGCCGAGGACGTTTGCCTACTCTTTCAAAGGCGATAGTCATTAATTTTGAGATAGAACCTTTTGAATCACCAACCACTAGGGCATTGCACTTGGTAAAAAAGAGCCTCATTTCAGATTCTTATACTTTACTTTGCTTTACTTCTTTGCTTGCTTGAAATGTAAGTAAGTAAATACTATTTAGGTATTCCAAAGTCATACAATGTGTATGAGTTATTTAATTTCTCGTTATTAGTCTGATCACCTTCTGCAAAATTGGTCTGATAGATGTAACGTACTAACTGTTTCTGTTTTATCCCCCACTTGAGACAAAATAAATGAGAATGAATATGCAACCACTGCGAAACACACTTCCGCTAGCATTTACAACCATTGCAAGTAGTACAGTCTAAATGAATCCCAGTTATAACGTTCAATGTACAGGGTAGTAGTAACTGCTTAAATAGTGCTCCTTTCCAAAGTCTAATCAAGAAACGAATTCAATAATGCAATGTAATCAGTGAGCAAGGCTTTATTTATGCTAAAACAGACTCAAGACTAGGAAAGAGGGGATAATTACTTGAGGAGAAAATCAAAATGAGTTGATGGGACAACTGTGGACAGTGGATGATGCAGAATGCCATGCAATAATTTTCGAAACCTACACCAGCCTGGGACAGAGAGAGATGGTTGCTCCGTTAAAGCCCGTCTTGACACTTGGTTATCTAGCTATTCAGACCGTCTTTGAATTCGCTCATAATCTAGTCTGCGTTTCCGAATGGGAAATTGGCTGGTAGTACAACTGAATCGCTGGTACACTCATTCACGCGAACGAGTTTAATTTTTCCATTGTTGTTAAAAGCGAATGTTGCTCTCAGTAGCAGTCCTGAGATACTCACTTTCGCCGAGTAGAAGTGGTGAGCCTGAAATATATAATCAGTATGTTGGAAAACTTACAAAGTGGAACCTGACTTGGGGCATTAAAATATTGCAAGCAAAATTAGCATGTTCGACTGTCAAGCGTGAGCACTTTGTAACCCAGGATCCTTTACGTAAGCTCACAGCCTTGAACCTTGTCGCTTCCGTTGAAATTTTCTCCAGTGCACTGAACATCGCAGCGCTTGCTCCCTTTTCCAAATTCCTGTCTCTATCGCTTACCTCATTAACTGGATCTGAATTCGACGTTTGAAAGAATGTGACTTACCAAACTTAGAATAAGCTGTGCTGAAGGCCAGTAGAATAAGAGTGTTTCAGCCATTTACAACCTATGAGTGCGTGAGTGGATCTCTTATATACTGCTGTTCACTGTTTGCGTGAACTTGCAAGAAAGTGGGTTCAGTCTATGTCTCACATATTTTCAAAGTTTTATAAGTTCAAATGATACAGAAAAATCAATGGAGTAAACAAACTGTACAAATGAAAACTCTACACATTCTGATTTAGGGAATCCTCATAAGGGATAAATCCCCAACTACCCGTCTCCGGAGGAACTTTTGCTTGGCTTCGCACTACATGAACATTAAAACTGGTCAGAACCTGTCTCAGAGTAATAAAGGAGCGAAATCAATGTTTAAAGGAATGTTTTCTAATAATTTATCAACATATTTTACGGGATTGCAGCGTGCGGAAATGACTTGACCCTTACAAGCCCCAGTTACACAGTCTTAGCAATGCTACTCCTTAAAACAAACATTTTTCTATATTCCAAAATCAAAGTGGATAATGTTATTCCTCTGGACCAATCCTGCATATGTAATCGTAGTTCATTTCAGCAAATGTGATCATGAGATCCTTTCGATCCTTTGCCCATCAAGTACAGCAGTCCTACAGATGGAATAACTTTTTTCATTCACTCGGACAGGCTAACGAAAGGACCACATCTAATGGCAAATGTTATCATATATAAATCAAATTTACTTAAAAAGGTGATTCAACAGCCAGCGATAAATAACTGCATCGTGAATTATCTGTTTAGTTCAAGCCTGACCTAGTGCAATTAAGTGTACGTTGAAATTTGCGTGGTTAAAAGTTAAATGCCATATTAAAAATATCAAAAATATCTCCTCACACGTTGGCATAAGGCAAAATTTAAATAAAAATGTGGCAACTATCCAACAAATTGGAATAATTTTAAACCTTGACTGCTTTAACGACTTAAAATTTCCTATCCCTTTAAAGAAATGCAAAACTTGCTTTATTTACTCAGCTGAGCAGATGGTTTCGACTTACAGTCAACGTAAAATCAACAGGGCTTTTAACTCCGGAGAAAATACTGGGAATATTTAGTATCCATTCTTCCCATCAAAGATATCATTCTATCCCGATATAACGTGAAGGGAAGAAATAACGAAAGTTTCGCTTTCTTTGCTAGGCGACTTTTGAAACGAAAAGATTTCTGCTCCTGAGGGTCTATTAGAGATGTGTAAAGAAGTGTTAAGGCAGTATTAAGACATACCTTATCGGTAAACAAATTTGACAATTAGGGGATTAATATGTCCATGTGAAGACGTGTCAATAGGACGACTAAGTCTTTTGCAGGACGGAGCAATTATTCTGATAATCTGCAAGATGTTTCGTCTATTCCTGATACGTTAAGCCTTCTTGAGATCGAGAGAAAAGGA
>JAUOZQ010001460.1:0-12677 GCA_030710315.1 Anomotaenia brevis | reverse complement strand
TATTCCTGAATTGCCTGCAAATTTAGAACAAATGAACGCACCTTCACCTGACAATGTAGCTTTACATGCAAAGTTATATCAGATGGAAAGTAGACGGTTTCATTAGCCAACCTAAGTTCAATTTTTAAAAATCTATCCGTTTATTTTGGAACACCGCCACTAACAAATGCAACAAAATTGTAAGGTTTTTTCTTATCAACGAAGTTCCTTGCTAAATGTTTAGGTCTGTGCAGAGATATTTACTATAAGCCTACAATATTGTTTGATCTCTTTCCCTGAAGAAAAACCGTTATGTACCCCTAATTTTAACTCAGTCAAGCATTAACCCACACTCTGTTTGCAAATTCCGAACAATCTTGTCTCTTGATACTCGGATAAAACATCTTCGCAAATGTGACGACTGCATACTCATCACTCACCCATCGTCACGTTAAATACCCTTGTTCATTTGGGAGCTCATATTCTAACAAGACAGAACTGGAGCCGGAAAAAAGGTAGCTTTTAATGGGATATTCGTCTTAACTTCAAAGAGGCTCCTAAATGGAGTCGCCGTTGTCTGATGGGGTTAAATGCTTGTTGGGATATGTTTTTTGGTGTACAAATATACCGCGTGTTACAATAAGACATAATTCGCACTAGAAAGTACTTGGCCAAGCAATCTTTCAAGTGGGAAATATATTCCTTTATATTCCCTAATGCATATAAGCAGAGACAACTATTTAGTTCTAGAGTTGGTCAACGGCATGGACTTTATAAGAGTGGTGATGAATCTCCCCCCTTTAAAATTACCTTGCAGCGAATAGCTATTCCATCTTCTGCTTCATAGGCTGATCAGCTACGTAATATTGGTAGTCTCGATACCAAAAGGAAGTGTGGCGTAGGAGTGTTCAGACTTACTTGACCTAATTTATTAGTAAACATCCTTGCCAATTAGATTATGGTCAATGCACTTGGTCTTATGTGTGAATCAGGTAAATGCACGCGCAATACTTAGGTGCGACCGGCTGGGTTTGTCGACGGTTGGCGATACGATAATACTCCTGGGTCACCACAGCCTCTGAACCTTATAGGGATTTATTGAAAAAAGTGGCCAGTTGTGGAGAACACGTGTCTACTGGATAGAATAGACCACCGGGAGTTGGATTTTGTTGGTAAGTTTGCGTCTAGGCCAGCGCCAGAGATCCCTTATACTCTTGCGTACCCACCGCTCAGCAACCGCTAGAGTTCAAACGTCTCCCATATTTGAGGGGCAAGATGACAAAGGACAGCACATCTTTATAACGAAGGTGACCCACACAGGCGGTGAACACTTTTACTTCATGTTAGAGTTAAACCGACTCCTTTGCATTTGTCGGATGACAAGTATTTTCATAACACTGCAATTACAGGGAAATGGATAATTGTGGTGCACGTAGTAGTAGTAGTCATTCAACATTAGTATAAACACCTCCATTCGTGTAACATCACAATTGAGACTGATTTTTCAAAAGAACGGGATAGGAGGGATTTAGGTGACCTTATAGTCTCAAGATTGGTAAGGATTGACTTTCGCAGTCTCCTGTTGGCAAGGTACAGCTCGTTCCATTATCAGATCCAAGTTTCACTCTCGGCGTCTTCTTAGTGTATAACTGATTCTCATCGATCCGAAGCCCTCCGTCAATAGTTTAGTAAATCAGTTTCTGGAAGTCTTATTCGTCTGAAGGGTGGTCATCATTGGCCGCATAGTGTTGCTTGCGCTTACTTTCCGCCCCATGAGTGTTTCAGCAGGTGATCTTCCTCATTACGTTGGATACGTAGTAGTGCGGTAAGCCTCAAGGAGACGATGCAGAAGTTTATCGCTATTTCCTTCCCATTTTAAAATCGTATAGAGCCCGTTTCGGAGCGTTGTCAGACCATTACAATTAACTGTTGGATTGAGGTGTGCGCAATTTTTAATGTACCATTTGGTGCAAAATTGTTCAAACTACGCCATTTGAATTTGAGTCGACTGTACCGATAATAATATAGTTCATATGCAGTTCCTTAGAAGCTTTATGAATATATTGACACAAATTCTTTGTCACTGGCCTGACATGTAATATGGCACTCTTAAGCTATTGATATACCATTGCACACCTTGATTTTCGAGTGATCAGAAGACTGTTTCTTCAACCCCTTGTCGGGGAGGAATGTGCTATGCGTTTTGGGTATGTTCCACCCTTGTGGCTTGGACTCTGATCTGATTCGGCGTCTTCCTCTGCTTGTACGACGAACCCTCTGAGCTAATATAATTATTATTTGGAAGCTTGATGACCTGTGTTTATCAGTTCAGGAAAATCCCTCAAAACAATATGGTTTTGGTCATTACAAATAGGCCCAACTATTATTACTAAAGTGTTACTACTGAACATGAAGGCACTGCTAAGAAGCAAGCTTAGGAAATAGTGGGGCTGAACATAAGCGTTCAAAATTTACCTTTAAACTTTTTTCAGCGCAACTAGGAAAATTTCCACATGACTGGGTAGCCTTCATATTTTTTTAATTAGCTATATCAATGTTTTTTATGTTTGTTGGTCGGGATCATCAGTCTTCCAAGTCACCATTAAGGACTATATTTAGAAACATTATGTTTAACACTTGCAGATACAGCAGGATAGTGGTTCCTCAGATTTGCTTTACTGATTGGATTTTGAAGATCGAGGTAGAATAAAGAGAAGATTTTGATACGAATGGGCTTAGTGAAAGACGTCAGTTATACAAATATGTATGTATATATAAGCTTTGCAATTCCACCTCTCACATGCGGCCTATTGCACTTTTACCAAGAAATCAAAACGCATGTGTGATTGTCATAAACACCAGTTTGCACCTTTCCAGCCTTTTCGCAATATTTTCAGTCATTATAAAGAATAGGTTTATACGTGTTTTGTGATGTACTTTAGGAAATATAAAAAGCTAGGAATTGAGAGAAGTTCCCATTGATCAAAAAGGAAATATATGAATAGAATGGCTGTAGGTCAATTTATGTAAACCTTGGCATGCTTTGGTAGTTTTGGGCTTAGACAATTCATATCCAGTATTGCATGCTCAAACCTCTCAGAAAACAGGAAATCACAGAGACCACAAAACGGAGATGCAATTCAATTTGACTACTTATTGAAAACTAAGTTCGAAAATGCTTAACATGATTTTATCAAGCCACAGAGTGTTTATTCGATTAAATACTTTTGATATATTTCACACTCACGCTTCAAGATTCAATCATATTTTTCGAACGAATTCAACCTCTATTGGTACTCATAAACCACACAGCATATTTGCCGCCTTTAAATAATAAAATCGTGTGCGAAATCTAGGGAAGAGAAGTGAAACATGCATTTTTCATCAAAACCAAGATAATTGACATTGGCTAATGTATGTGTAAGCCAACGATTAGAAAGTGGGGGTTCATCCATTATCAGGAATACCTAATGAAATGTAAGATTTAGTCCTTTATTTCATTAGTTCAAAATATATATATATATAATGCCCTCGATAGCGACTGAAACTGCAATTGGTGTGTTCTTTGAATCAAATCCATCCAAAAAAAGCTTACAAAATGAAGGGGCAGATAGCTTGTTAAAAAATTGAAAGAATTCGCTGTTAAAAAGAGAAAGCACACTCATCGTGCAATTTAGTCATATTTTCCGAGAGGAATTATGGGATCGCTTGAAAGATAAGAAGCCAGCTCCTATTAGAGCATCAGCCACTATTGCCCATTGCCAGGACATTATCGTTTTGCTATTTACAATTTTACAGTGATTTTGGGAGGAGAGCTACTTTAACAAAAGCAATGACGAGATATGTACTTAGGTACTCGGTAAAAGACGCCTTCGGATGCTATCTTGCACTTTGGGTAAAAGTTGATAGACGTAGTTACGAAGCCGGCTCCGACATCAAGATTACATCAGTCTTTCCAAAGAAAGGCTCTAAAGTGCAAGCCTCATGCCATAAACATCAGTGTTTTCAGTGCTTCTGACAGTATACGCTTTGACAGAATTTTACTGATAAATCGTATACGATCATGCGAATTCTTAACATGCAGAGACAGATCCTTCTCGGTATGCACTGGACCAAAAATTGTCATAGATTCGAGACAGAAAATCTTCGTCGGTTTGCCAAAAGCACACTCTGGAGTAGTATCAAACACAAGTTATCCGTTAGTCCTTAAATAGCAACTGTTCAAGTGCAGTTAAGCTAATACTTCTTTTCAGTCAAAGCTATATGGTTAGCTAATGTTAAACATTAAACAAACGATCCACTTTGTAGTCTGCCATGCTGTAGAGGATTGCTGTATCCTGGACCATATTCAGTCTTGTCAGCTCCAAGAGTGGAATTTAAAATCTTATTTGTGTGATACGACTATGTGCATCTCTCGAAAGGACTCTTCGAGACACTGGAGTACGACCACCTCAGAACTATCACTAGCGGAAAGTATATTTGCGATCCTTAATGGTTGTTTCTTATTTTACTTTGCTAGACCTGTTTGATCCCTGTTAGTTATCCAATATAAATGCATATAAAAACCTTTTTTCTATTCCCGAAATTGACCTCTGATGCCAAATGGGACCACAGTGTTTTCGGCATATTATGGCAGTGTAGTTAAAGGCAAATTAGAAATATCTCTAGAGCTCATTGACAGCTCAGAACAGATACATATCCTGTATTCTTGACCTAATGGAATTAACAGAACTTTGTATTTAGTGCTAACATCTTCTGTTCAGATCTACAAAAAGGAATGACAATTTAAACAAATTCCAGCCTAGTCAAGAAATTCTAAGCTTCGATTTCAAGGTTCCCTGAAAATAGTCACATGTATCGTTTAGTATGGGTTAAATATTTAACACATAATGGAGCATCGTAGTGTTTTCCATGAACTCATGCTCACCCGCCCAGTTGCACGATTCCATTAAGGAGGTCACGTTCAGCCCCAGAGGTCAGATGAGGAGTTTTGCATGTGTCTGATATTTCATGGCTAGCAGTAATCCTGAAAATTTCTTCCTAGATGATACATTTATCACTTTATCAATACACGAGATTTAAGCATAACACATTCACAGCTACATGAACTCAGTAAGGGTTATGCAGGTTTTACTTGATCACAGGGATTATTCATGAAGCTTAAGTCTATCAGTACTGTAAATACTCAGTAAGACTGGAAATTTAATTAGAAATTTACTCCTGCTTCTCTTTAGCTGTGAAGACAGCAAGCGGGAATGTCGTTTCTGCAAGGCTTTTGGATTTTCAATATCGACTATGGGTTTCGCTTAGAACGAAAAATCTTCATTTATAAAAATGTATTTTAATCTCATTTAAGCTTGCAAAGTGCTTGCTGGGCATGGGAAATACAATTGCTATCAAAGAGTTGTTTGGGGTAAGTCTGCAGAACAGGTTTTTTCAAAGAGAATTCCATTACTACTAGATTTTGCGATACATTTCAAAGCCCAAATAAGGCCTTGACACTTAATTTGTCCTTCATAAATCAGATAGCGGAAATGCAAATACAAATGCCTTTTGTTACTGTTATCAACCCCAAATATATTCCATCGCACCAAATCAGTTGATTGTAATCCTGATTTTCTTCATCCAAATATCTATATCGAAACCTAGCATTTAAAAAATATAATCTCAAGCTCATTTAGGATTTAATATTTAAGATATTAGAAGCTGTTTCACAGTTTACTGAAATTGCAGTCAGAAGCATACATATATCACTCAATGAAATAGTTAAATAGACTCATTTCTAAAGATAGATGAACAAAAGTTAAAATTGCTTTACCATCTTTCCCATAAAATGTAATCTCAGTGTATCTTGACCTTAATTTTCATAAAATTACAAAGAACATAACAATTTTAAAGCAATCCATATTCACTGCCTCCCAAAACTGGCAGTATTTCTTTTTTGCTATAGACGGACTTTTACCGGACAGTCATTTTTAGATATAAAATACTTCCACCAAGTTCAGTTTGTCAAATGAAGTCCTTTTAGAAATGGTAAGTTCGTATTTTATATCTTCAAGTACATTGAATACCTTAACGCCGGCGTGATTCGTATCTTCATTGATTGGTCAGAAAAACCCACTCTTGAAGAAAAGTTTTAGCTGAAAATTGGAAAGTAGGGAATGTGTCATAAAGTCTTCTGCAAATCCTCTTATTCAGTGATGTTTAGAATATGCCTGTATCCTCACACGGTTCATACAATCAAAGAAAATAGGCAGGGTTACAATGCATTTTGTATCATTTCTTGCAAAACGACTCTCCTACGACGGTTGATCTTAGGAGAGGAAGAAAGTAATGACTGCCTTATTATCAATTCCAGTTTTAAAAAGCGGCACACTTTAAATATAGAAACCGAGAAATATTTGTAGAGGTTAGATAGAATCATTTTATATATCTGAATAATACCAGATACCAGGACAAATTCAACATTTCAGCTATATTTGGGATTTCTTGTCATTTTCTTAAAAAGAACATTATATATTTTTTAATAAAATTCATTTCGAATTTCTCAGGCGACCTGTGCAATGTAGAAATTGACATTATTCTCCGACGTTTATAGGAAACATGTGCTGTTTGCGAAATATATTAGTAATATTTAGGCTGGAAGGTGGAGTACGTAAATGATGCATTCACATACCTTGTGGCGTCTTCAAAGGATTTTGAATTGCTCAGTTGCTATATGGGATGTTTACGGCTGAATTAAAAAGCTTTCCATACATGAACCTTCTCATGAAGTAGTTTGTTACCATTGCCATTCATGAATGGAATTTCGCTATTTGAAATGTGAGGCGGCTGGTCTATTTTCGGGAATGCTTTTAAGGATTTTTAATCCATTTATAAATTGTGGGTTATTTGGATTTTATAATTAACTCAATGCCTTTATATCTGTCTTGGGAAAAAAATTAATATTCCAAATCTTGCGAATGCGGAAGGAATGTCAATGTTGAAACAAGATTCAACCAAAAATACACACTTAGTTAGCTTCAGAGCTGGACAGCTACCATTATTCCGGAAGCGCAAAATGTTTTTGGTTTTTCTTTGTAGAGTAATTGTTTGTTGGTTGAGACCGTCGAATTCACCTAATTCCATTTACAAAACTGCCACTGATTTAATGCAAGCCCTGAAGGAGATCCTGAATAATTGCAAACGCAGTTGCATAAACAAGTGCTGTTTAGTCGGTGGTTAGTTTGGTGATCTTGTGTTCCCTAAGTCTGTAATGATTCTTCGTCTTACCCTAAGTATTTTTACGGCACCAATCAATGAGACACTAAATATCGTGGAATTTTCGTTAGGACTTATCGCATTTAACGAATGAAAAGGCTTCCTTAGTAGAAAAGCTGATAACCTAAATCAAATATTTGTCACTTACACCATAAACTTAATTGCTGTTATTTGAGTGCGTTTGACTAACCAAATGCAGTGAGACAAAAGCCACAATGAAGCACTGAAGTGCTACAATCAAACCTGTAAAATGGTTAACTTTCCTAAATAATGCTAGCTGCAAAATAATGCTGCTTTACTGGCTGTTCACGTAACTGGTGAATTTCGTCATGTGCCTTCTGCGCATAGCAAAATGGAAACATTTACTTATAATCTGATAACTCTTCTTCTTAGGCTAATCATAATATCAATTTCCCATTTGTCTACTAGGTTACAATTCATAATAAGGATGGATTAGTAAATGCATTATGCAATACAATTATATGGAAAAAATGGTAACATGCATTAGTCCTGGGATCACAAATCAAGGATTCTTGTTTAAATGACACCAAATTTTCTAAACGAAATGTCAATTTCAGTTTCTAATTAAATACTAAACTCTAGGCATTACATTTTAATATAAGTTTGCATTTGTTTCTTGGAAGTAACAACAGGACATATCTATGGTAACACTGCAAAGTTAAAACTCCTGTCATTTACACTACTTCAACATTATCCTGCATAAAGTAGCACCCTTAACTATGTTCATCGCCTACTTGGCACCTGACCGATTCAATTCCAGTACAACTTCATTTGTGTATGAGACAGCGCATTCAGGACCACTCTTCGTCTTCCTTTGGAAATGGGACTCCTAATCTCATACAGGGTGGGTTATCTGTCCTGGCAATAACGTTAGAATAGCTAAACATTGAGTGTGGATAAGCGTCGGCGTGATTAGTAGGGATTTCCAATCACTCCGAAGTGATGTCAACATATCTTAAAGTAATAATACCCAAAAATATTGCTTTAATTGCAACAACAGCAATTGAAATGGCTTCATTATACACATGTTGTTGTCAAACTGACCATTTTTTCCATGGTTAACTGAAGGTAAATGCTAGATTGTGAGGTTCAAGCATAATATTAAGGTTAGTTACAATTTAAATCAGTTTCTATAAGCTCCGTTATTTTAAAAGTGCATACATTGCCTCATGATTTATCTAAATTATTAAAGCTTTAAAGAGATGAATTAGAGAGTTAATATTAATAAATTCGGCTTGCTTTGGTGCTTCTACCAAGTTTATCGTTAAGTCTAAATTCCTTGGTGTTTAAATAAATGATGACGTGTATCCAAGTGCTCCATCCCACCTTGAAATTATAATTAAGCTTATTTGTCTCAAAGTAACTACTATGAATATGTTGGCTTTTGCATATGATAGACAAGCAAGCCTTTAGCATTAGAAGATCTGAATATCGAGCGTTAGCTCAGAAAGTATTATATATGATGTAAAATCGTACCACTTAAGTAATTACTAAAGTATGTGTTACAATTCTATGCGTGTATCTAGCAAGCATTTAAAGCTCATGCCAAAGAGGAATGTATCTACTGTCGATATGCCATTATGGATATACCAACATAAACATAAACTACGAATTTAATTAATGTTCTCTGTTCCTATTTTTTGCATTTGCCATTTAAAACATTCATCTTATATGGAGAGCCAAAATGGTATTTATTGTTCAAGGGTGAGAACTTGTATTCGCAATGTGCTACTGATTCAATTTTATTGCTAAGTATTGTGGGAAAGTGAAACTGCTGGCATCTAGGTTTCTTTCCGGACCATCATAAATCAACTTGAGATGTAACTACTGACGCCACTCGTAATTCAACAGTATTGAATGCGGATAATTAGAAAAAAAGAACATCTTTCCCATAGATTAATGCCAAATATTTTAAGATTTACATCTGGCATGAAGTCATAAAAATAATAATAAATATATAAACGTAGCATTCGGTTCTTAGCACAATGTGTGGGTCCATGTTTAGTAGAATAGTCTTCTCAATTTTACATTCTTTAATGTACAAACCTTACTATATTATTTATTATTAAAGTTGTGTAACTGCTTACCCACCTCTATCGAATGCGTCGCAAATTCAAGCTTGTCTTTGATGACGTACGTCAGAGTGTTCCGCACAACCCTGAAAGTTTAATTAAGTTTATTGGTATCTAAAATTGCTTTCGTTTAATATCTTATTTTTGCATATAATAAGCCATCAAGTTCAGACTAAAAGTTAAATAAAAAATCGAGATTTTAGCCATAAATGTAGAGTAAAGTAATAGCATTCTTTTGGTTATCCGACATAGTTTGACAACGATAAATGCCAATAATAGTTTTAATAAATTAGGAGGAACTTCTCCTATTTTGTGAGTTTAACTCCAACCTACACTAACAAAATACAGTGACACAATTTTAACATTTATCGTTTCGGAACCTGCCAAGCTCGCTCTCACATTATATGAATGAAGAAAATCAGCATTGAAAACGACTGATCTGGTACAATGGAATATATTTGGAGTTGATAACAGTAACAAAAGGCACCTGTATTTTCACTTCCGCTATTTGACTTATTAAAAATAATTTAAACATCAAGGACTTATTTAGGCTTTGAAATGCATCGCAACATGTAGTGGCAATGGAAATCCTTTATGGAAAAATCTGTTATGTCATGCACACATCGAGGCAGATATATCTCAAATAATTTTGTGAAAGCAACTGTGTTTCTCATGGTCAGCAAAGTCTTTGTCTAGCCTAGTTATTTTAAATGAAACGCTTAGTGAATATTAAAAGTCCAAAGGCCTTGAACAAACAACTTATTCGCTTGTTCCGAATACAAGATTAAAAAGCAGCAGGAGTAAAGTTTTAATTAATTCTCAGTTCCTAATGAGTATTTGCAGTACTGATAGATTTAAGCTTCATGAATATTCCTTATTGAGTTCATGTAGCTCTGAATGTGTTATGCTTAAATGTCTTGGATTAACAATGCAAGAAATTCACCATTCGGAAAGGAAATTTCAGGATTACTGCTAGTCGTGAAATATCAGGCACATGCAAAACTCCTTATCTGACCTGTAGGACTGAACGTGACCTCCTAATTGAATCGTGCATCTGATCAGGGTGAGCATTAGTCCATGGAAAACACTACTTTTTACAACCCAGTTGCCTTGGATAAATGTGTAATACACTTAAACAAATAGAATGTTCTGTTGGTTATGAGTTCTGAAAATAAATTGTCTCAAGGTTAATAGTTGAAATAATTCGTTTCGCCGAAAAGTATTATTATTAATTTGCTGGGGTTGCGTGGCATAGATGTCTGCGACAGTGAGCCATTCGATTTTTTACAATAGGATAAAATTTTTTTGAAGTTTTTTTCACTTTTTTAAATTTCTAGTTTAGCAATATTTTTTGGGATTCCCACAGAGTGGCTTGAGCGCATGTACAAAATTATGTTTTACAGGACAGTGTCACATCCTAACCTGTTACATTAAATGAATGCGGCAATTTCATTTAGCCGCAACTTCGAACCCTGGAAACTCTGATTCGCAATCTAGTAAGACGAAGAACCTATGCTTTCTGTTGTGCCATTTTTAATTTGTTTTACTTTTTGTTTTTGCTTGCCTTGTCTGTAGCACCGTCATCAGAGTCAAATGCGAACGCAGATATCGGCAGGCATCCTATCCTTTTATTTATTTTAAGGATGGAAAAACGTTAAATTGATTATATACAATAATAAAATAAGGTCAACAAGACAATGAATGAGTGAATGCCATTACATTTTAGAATTATCGAGTGAGTCATGCTCTTTTTGTGTGCATTTTCGCTATTTAATCAGCACCAAACACGAATAGAGACATCGAAACTCGTAGTTTAACCTCTTATAATGTGTGATGTGTTGAAGATTTGAGGTTTTTACACTCTGTAGCATATCGAATCTTATCCATTCTTCAGTTCGTTTACAAATAAAAATGTTAAAAGTGGTTTATATATTTTATACGAATTATCCACTAATAAAACTATTGCTATTTAGACATTAAACAACATCATCTGCCCTGGCAGTGGTCTTAAATTATTTGGCATTAAAAAATGGGAAAGACATCATGACAAAAAAGTTTCCTTTTTTTCAAATAATACGCATTCAATATTTTTTAAATTAAGAATGGCGTCAGTACTTGCAATTCATATGATTCAAGTTTGTCGGGAAGGAAACCTAGATGTCAGTAGATTCATTTTCCGATAATACATTGAAATATAACTGAATCCGTAGCATATGGCGAATATAGGTTCCAATCCTTGAAAAAAGATAGTATTTGGGTCACAATATAAGATTTTAAAAAGCAAGTTTACAAAAATTATGAATAGGAGGCAATGATTAAAATTATAGTTAATGTTTATGATGTCATACCCATTATACCATACTAAGAGAAAATATATTTCTCTTAGGCGTAAGCGTTAAAATGCTTGCTAGATTCATGCATAGAATTGTAGCATGCATTTTACTAATTACTTAAGCGCTGGGTTTTTACACTATATGTATACTATTTTCTGAACTAAAATCCGATTTCATCTTCTATTATATCGGTATTTCTGCCTTTATTGCCAGATTATTTAAAAATATCTTTAAGTTAAATGTGAATAATCTTACTCTTGCTTTAAAATCAAAGTCAGTATTTTTAAAAACGATAAATTTCAATGAGCGGAATTGCATGTGGGATGCATGTAAGGTCATATCTTCCTGTGCAAAACAACATTCTGTTAGATTAATGCATTTGAGGACTTCTAGCCTTGTCAAAAATCTATAAGACTAACGTAGCATACTTACCCAAGTCAGAGAATATATCTTCAAATAGCAAAAGGGTTATTTGTGAATAAGTCAATCTCATAGTAAAAGCATAAGTCGTTGCCAGTAATAATATGTGCAACATTTACCGGGACTGACTAATTATTAAGGTAATCTCACATTTTATGAAATCAAATTCCAATAGAATATAGGTTTAAATACTCTATCACAACATATATCACATATTTAATTAAGCCTAATTGACCATATAAGTTATTAAAGAAAACAGGCGTGAAGGTGGAGGACAAACATCCACAGAAGTCAAGTCATCTCATGGTGATTTGCCAATTGGGAGAAACAACTTAACTTGATGCCCATAAAGAAGTTCAGGTTTTGTCGTTCAAGATCTGCTTTTCTAAGCGGGTAAACGGCTGTTTAACTGCTTACTACAAAGAACGTGATTTGGGCAAGTAAGGGTCCCAAAATCAGTAAAAGAAGGAGAGGGGGATCGGATTAATACATTGCGACTGCCTTAGTGAAGTTGCGGGTGCTAGGAGAGAGGAACATGCGCATGGTGCTCGGCTATGTCGTTGTGGGCAACGGAGGCAGTTGCTGATAATAA
>JAUOZQ010001459.1:0-12681 GCA_030710315.1 Anomotaenia brevis | reverse complement strand
CCAAAAACATTTTCGTTTTCACAAGCAGTAGAGAACCTTTCGAAGAGTAGGTGTACATTTGTGAGAATATTTAAAATTATTGAAAAAAAGTGATGTTATAATTGGAGCTGTAGTGATTAAAACGAAGTAGGCTTTTCAAGTTGGAGAAATTTCCTCGTTTCTTGAGAAACGTTATTGAATTAAAATAGCAAAATATATTTAAAGGCGAAAATTTGATAAAAGCATATCGAAAATGCCTGCCAGTTAGTTTAAAAATTTGAATTTGAACTTATGTGTCCAAAAGCGATATTCAATCATTAATTATGATTTGCATAAATGAACGACTTTTAATAGATTTTACTGACATCCCCAATTTGCCACGATCATCATATCCAATATACAGAATCTCAGGATTTGAATTCACAGCTTAGTCGTCATCATGGATTATAAATTGCGGTTTTTGCTGCCGACAGAACCTAGCTGCCAACTAGTACGCATGATAAACGTTGGGGGAAAAGTTTTGGTATGTGTCCTCGAAGTTAACTATAAGCATATCCTAGTTAAAACGCCTTCTGAGACGCCGATGCTCATTGGCTTTGGGGTCATTCTTGCGCGTTTATTCAACGTTGCAACGGGTAGAGGCTGAACACAATCGAATCCAAGCTTAGATTTCACATGTTGTGCAGAATACTATCAAGTTCTTCAAAGTCAACAACCTTTTCCGCCAATTTTCAACACCTCTGGTTCATTTGTTGACATTCTAATTTC
Organism: Anomotaenia brevis; assembly: GCA_030710315.1. NCBI lineage: Eukaryota > Metazoa > Platyhelminthes > Cestoda > Cyclophyllidea > Dilepididae > Anomotaenia > Anomotaenia brevis. The sequence goes on along the minus strand of JAUOZQ010001459.1, from coordinate 11,934 downwards.
TTAAAGTTTCCATAATTTCTTCCTCGATCCCATTGTAGCACAGCGCAATTTTTATCTTTTTGACGGACTCCAATTCATCACTTCAAATCAATGACAATAAAACAGAGAAATGTTGATGTTTTTGAGCAGTTGATTTACGCAAAAGAGGAACTGTGGTTTTAACACAAGAAACTGTTATCGATTGGGGCATCGACGCATTGCGTCATGAGCCAGTGCACAGTCACCTTTGTGCTTAGTCGACAGATGGTTTCGAAATACGATTGGTTGACTTCACCTAACACTGCCTAACCTAAATTTCATATGATTAAAGCGGAAAAATAAGTGTACCACATTGTTTCACAAATTATTGAGCTTGGGAGTTTTTATTTCGAAAGCCGATCAATTTAATTTAATAAGGTCTGTATTAGGCGAAAGTAATTCAGCATTGTTCATTTCAAATGTAGCTAATCAGGGCTTAGCTTCAGTGGTAATGGATTCCGGGCAGGTATCTAAACACAAACTTATCTTCTCCAGCATATTTTGCTGAGAGTTGTTGTTTTATTTTGCAATCTCAGTCGCAATATTTTTTCATCAGAATTTTTGAAGAAAGGAGCCTGGTCTTCATGTCGTAAAAGAAGAAGGCTGCGGCTTTAATACCTAAGTGATTACTAAAATATCCTTAAATATCTTACAAATTTTGCCAGTTTCCTCCTACTATAATGATGAGGGCATGACGGATTAAGGCGAAAATATATCTGCAAGTTTTGTGACGGCGTCAAGTGGTCACTGAAAATATTCATTAACTAATTCAGCTTTTCTGGGATAAATTTTCACCTAAGTGGTAGCGGAGCGAATACATAGCGTGAGATTTTCAGTGAAAAATAACTTGAACTTTAGTTTTCATTTTTTATATTTTAATATAATATTAACAGGTAAGCTGTGTTTGAATGAAAATTAAAAATTTGCTGGGATGTATACTATCGACCGGGAGTATGTGGCCCTGAGTTTGTGCCATCAACATTTCTCGAAGGCCCAACAGTGGGAAATAAATCACTATTAAAGAATAAGTATCACAGTACAAGTGATCCTGATATATATGTATGTATAGTTGTATAGCACAATAAATTAAAACATTCACGTCCTCGTCTTACTCCCATCGAGCAAAGATCCTGCGCCTCATTTTCTTTAAAATTAAGGAACGTATCACTGATTCTACTCATTTATAAAGTACATAAAAGGCTTCATTTGCAGCCTCTAGCAGCAACCTAGCTCTGCTTATACGTGTTTTGAACGATATGACCCAAACTGAGGTATCCTAAGCCGATAATCATAAATTGAAAGCTAAATATATTTATGGAAAGAACTCGACGAGACCCGTTTTCACCCACTTGCCAAAGTCAACCTCTTTTTTAGTGTGCCACTGTAAAAAGCTTTTTGTAGAAATCTTCTTTTATTTTTTTTTACTTTCATTCCGTATTAATTTGCTTTCATTGCCAAAACCATATTAACGTAGATCTAAAGTGATTATCACTTTAAAGAACTTCCAAATACTAATCAGGTAAGAGAAAACCAAGAATGAAGGTATAAACTGGTATTAGAAGAAAGATCTAGCAAGTTACGGAAGCGATTTTGCTTGTACACCGTAGTACGAAGTTGTGTACACCAGTTATCGTGATGGGGCACAAATTGTGACTAAGCGATCTGTGATTGTCCTTATCTTCAAACAATATCCACATCAGCGCATCTCATAAGCACTACATATTAGTTAAAACAACGACTTAACCAGTCGGTTTCATAAATTTATTTCAGCGATTTGCGCATTTTGGCATTATTCTACTGAATGCGTGCTGGACGATTTGCCTAGACTGCCTACACTCGTGCTGATGACGCCTGTTCACACAAAGCCACGCTGGCCTTGCCACCAGCACGTGGTCAAAGTGCCTTTTCAAATCAAGTGACTTATCTACTCCGTTGTTCTTATTAGAGTCCTTTGTCCTCAAATCATATAAATGATGGACACAATGTCAGGACTCCTGACGCTGGTGATGGACGCACTAGAACATGCGTCCTATAGCTACCGCCAATAGGCTTTAAGGACAATCCGAAGAGCGCAAACTAAAATACAATTGTGCGTTCCATATTGCAAAGTGAAAAAATTTTGCATTGTTAAGGGGGTTTTAAATGTAAATAAAAATAAAATCATGATTAAAGGCACGGAGCCAAGTGTCACCGTGTATGACATGATTGCTTAGCGCACGTGACGCAATTTCATCTTTTATCGCAAAACATATATGAATTCATAAAATAGAATTATTTTTGCCAATACAGTCCCTAAAATGTTGAATTTTATGAAGGAGACGGCTGATTTATTGAATAAGATAATTAAGACAATGGCGAATAGTGACACCATGGAATACATTAGGTAGGCTTAACATGAACGACTAATATAACCTTCAGACCGAGCATCGACTAAGGTCGAAAAGAGCACTGAGACAAGAAGTTGTCTAGATCAAGATTATTTTTCGAATAACTGAGTTCCCAGAGATGTTGAGCATGAAATAGCTTGCAAAGGCACTCTGAATGCGAAAACGCTTTGATGAGGAAATCAAATACACCGAGAATATGCACGCAAGTATGAAATATGAGTACAACCGGGATTGAAGCATGATTGAAATAATTATCACCATTGACTTCAAATTAACATTCAGATCTCTTCAGCATCTCCTTGAATGCAAATCCAGCACTACCGACGCGCCGCCCTCACTGATGTGAATAGGTAACTCTTTGATTGGCTGTTCCTTAACCGTCTTCCATTGTTGGTTCAGTTCAGGCTTGTTGGTGTCTGTGTCACATCCCACTTACCTACCCTACCTCCACCCCCACATGATTCTTGCAGGCAAATAAAGGACTACAAAGACGTCACCGACTCACCGTGTTGCTGTCTGGGGTAAGGAATGTCTCAGAATGTGGGGATTTAGCCGGAGGATTAAAGGAAATTGCTTGTGAGATTGCAAGAAAACGGCGTGAACTGAAACACCTACAATAGGGCGAATGAGTACAATTAGACGAAGAAAGTAACAAAAAGAACATTTATGATCCATCCTGAATAGGAAGTTTTGGGTGGAAACAAAAGAGATGCAGGTACTCTATCTATGTTTCTGGTGATGAGGTGAAAACCAGTGTTTAACCTTGTCCTTGTAAAAGTGTGTGTAAACAATGACCCCCGGTGTGGGGAAGGTTATAAAACTGAGCCCTCCATGCATTATAGATTGTTGTATATGTTCACTGACTCATTACCGTGGCGTGCTTGGATAGCGTGAAACACGTAACATCTCCAATTAAAAATGCCCGCCTTTAATTGGTCATTTAATTTGGCTTCAAATTCCCTAGAGTTGGCTATTATGAAAACTAAGCATTATGAAATAAATGGGTGGGTATCGAAATGAAGCTGTTGAAAATACGCCAAAAAGTGAGAGAACTTCTGATGGTGAGGGCGAATAGGTATTGGCTAGGCTCAGCTGTTAATGAGCTCATAGATTTCTCTGTTTTAGGTGGCACTGGTAACAAAGTGCCTTTCATATGAGCACTGAAATGCACTCTTTGTTACGATAAGATATCATACTCAACTGTCTGCCATTTCGATAAGCTGGGCCTCTCTGAAACTTACTTACAAATTAAAGAGGAAGATAATCTTGTGAGTTACGCACTATTATTATTCACAAAGGACTAATTTAATTTAATTATAATTTAACGCAGCATATATCAATACGATAGTGATAAACAAAATTAGTACCAAAATAATGCATAAGTGGTTGTATACATATATCAAAGCAGCTAAAAAGTTAAGTTGGTCATCTTTGGAACTTTTTTCAGTTTTCAGTTTTTCAGTTAATGATGTTAACTTACAGGTAAATATGTGTATTACGTTATATTCCATTAAAAGGAGCAAGGTTTTGGCAACTAAGTACCTTATTTTTGCGTTCCCAACTTTATAGAGTAAAACACAGATTTTGCTAGACATATATTAAATTCTTCCATAAACAAAGGGCCCAAGCTTTCTTTTTCTAAGAAAGTGCAAAATAACTTGACCAGATAATAGAGGCTACTAATGTGGAAAAAATGGAAAATATTTAATTTTATCGGATTATAGCTATCTACCCAGCTGTCGAAACAAGGATAATTTACCTTTTGTCAAGCATAATGTACTACAATACAATATAGCAACGGATTTCCTCATATAGTCAGTTTTAACACTTTTATTTTAATTTTAACAAATCTTTTTTTATTTAAAAATGCGTAATCTTGAGTTTGCACAAGTTATTAAATCATTTTTTAAATCTTACTTATTCAAATGAGTGGACTTTGCTCAGTATAAGGCAACATCGTATACCTAATATTACCCAAAGAATTGTGGGATTAGCAAAATATGCGCTAGCATGTTGTCTCAATTTAAAAATATTAATGGTAGGATTTTTAAGAGATACTTATATTTGACAAAATGATAAAATACATGTTTTTTAAATAGGCCAAAGCCAACCGCTTTATATATCAGAAAATATTTATCAAGTAACATGTAGCCAATTATAAATATCTTGACACTCTTCCTCAGCGTCTGATATCGTAACATTTTATCCACTAAACACTTTTAAAAGGGTGTTCCTGAATAGCGAGATATCAAAATTGATTCATGAATGACGCAAAGAATCAATGTTTATGAAAATGCTTGATAAATCCCAGTTAAATCACTAAAAGTGCACTAATGAAACAAACCTTTTGGCTTTAATGAGCTAAAAATGAATATGTTAAGTTCACTTTTCGTATTTTTGGGTCCAAAAGTAAAATCGCCATATTCAAGTGCTCATTTAGGAATATGAGACCACCAAAATGTGTTAAAAATAACTAAACTTAATCGCCTTTCGCGAAAATGATAACAGTTGAAATGAGGTAGATTTACAAACAATATTAATGTTTCATTTTACAGTTACCAATGCAATTTAAGTTACAGAATGTCAAGAAATTTGATCAAAGAAAAACCAGTGAATTTCGTCTAGTAAAGAGGCTTTGGGTTGATAGAGCTCTCAAAAAGGAGATCCACATAATTATAGTTTGTTTTTAAACAATATATTTACAACCTTCATTCACTCTTGTCTGTTACATGAAATTTTAAAATAGCAAAAGTGTAAGCCGTTTGTAAGATAAAAATGGAAAAAATGCTTGTCATTTATTTAGATGCAATAGTCTTAATCCTCTATAAAATCTCATGTGAGCGAGTGGTCGTGGCTGAGTAAATTTCATGCTCTGAATAAAGGTTTAATGTGTTTTGGTTAGCACATTCTGCTTGCAAGACGATGAAGTGTTTATTTATGCGACAAACAAAGTACCACATTTGTATTTGGTGGTGCTGAATATTTTAAAACCAGTCCAATGTTATCTATAATTTCACTGAAAAATTCTCACTGACATTTGGGAGTATTGGAAAATATACTTTATGAAGATTCAGGGCCAACGTCGACTGCAAAGAGACTCAGCAATTAGGCTAGTTTAATATTTTTTATCCCTTGTTTTAGTTTGTCCTACTTAACTGATAATCTGATAGATTAAAGTCGTTTCCTTGCCTATAGCTAAAACCTTTCGTTTTACAAAGTGCACAGCATACAAAAATTAAAAAGCCCAATCAGCAAGAAGTCAAAAGAGACGTGTGTAAATGATTTTGTAAAAAAATACTGAAAAAAGGCCAAAATAAAAAATAAATGGGCTAAATAAAGGTATAAATTAGAATTTTAAAGAGCATTAAATTAATGTCATTTCTGGAACTAAAAATGGCGTTTTAAATGCATAAATGTATTCATTTCTATAGGCCAAGTCTGTGAATATTTTTAATAAGACGGAAAAAGTTTTCAAGTTCATATTATCTACTAACACATAATATGTTTAAACATATTCAGTTTTTTGATGTTCACAGCAGTGCTTTCTTGGGATTTTTGTTTAAACATGATCCGATTTCTTTAACGCCACTTCAATTTATTATAATAGGTAAAGAGAGAGCAAAACAACTGGACGATCTTGGAATTAAACTAATTCATTTACTTCTTAAATTAGTCTATTTAGCAGCGTCGTTCTAAATATATCTAGGGTTAACTGTTTAAAAGGAAAAGAACTCCTAAATTACGAAAAATACTCATTGATAAAATAGTTTGGAATCATGTTGCTTGTTTTAAACGTTAAAATCCATTTACTTTGTTTTAGTGGGTTTATTTACGGTTAAAATAACAATTTTATTTTAAAATGCCATATTCAATAAATTTATTAACATTTAATTGAAGTTATTTATACAAGATTTAATGACCATTTCGCATCAAAATTGTTAGTCTATTTTAATAAATTTAAATTCTTGAAAAATTAAAAGCAGTCACCAATTTGAGTTGTTGAACAAAATCCAAAATAATCTTTTAACTACTAATAGTTCTAATTCAATCAATACTTGTTCAACAAATCTCAATTTAAATGTATATATATATGGTTTCGTCTAAGCAAACAGATGGTTTAAAAGTGAAATTCATTTTAGTGGAAAAACATCAATCTGAGAACTCGCAGTAAAGCCCTGTATCCTATATAATATAAATGCACGTTTAATGAGTCTGGTATTTAGCATTCACTAAAGGCTCTAGCAGTGCAATTCCATCAATTTGCTTAATCGAGTTTGCGGTTGGCGGAGCGTGCTAATGAAAAGGCTTTAGCCAATGAGCATAATTTAAAAGTGGATTTTCTAGAATATAATTGGTTCTCCTTGTTGATTAAACTGCAAAAGTTGAGTAAAGGAAGAGTTTATTAAAAGGATCATTCGATGTTTGCTCTATGTGTAATTATCATGCTTAGTATACATTTAGTAATATGGTAGATAAAGTTATTCTTTGTAAAATATATCGTTTTTATATTTTTAACACACAACTATTATATTACAGTAAATTATTGGAAAATCCCAGATGGATTTGGTAAGAATCTATATATTTTAACTGATATCTGGAGAAAAACTGATTTTGCTCATTGATTTCCAGTGGACCATGCGTAAGATTACTTTAGGTGCATTTAACTATAGAATCGAAATACACGAAACATTTTATTTAAAAGAATATGCTGAGGTGAGTTTGTCCACTCAATTTCATTTAAAACTTGAGTAACTTGGCATATGCTTCTTCAGATTTGACTTTTATTCATGGTATGAATAATCTCAAATCATTTCATTTTTGATCTGTTTGTTACTGTGTTTTTAACGTTCGATGCTTTAGTGTACGGTGGTGAGTATTTAGCAAATTATCAGTTAATTTTTAGTTTTTATTAATGGATCACTGTTTAGTGTAAAACCTGTCGATAGGAGAGCTGCTGAAGAAGGTTATTGATACTGAATATCTTCAAAAACCATCCTTTGATCCAGATTTGTTATTGGTGCTTTTGTTCAGGTTTTTATAGTTGGTAAGTTCTATAAAATTGCAGTATTTCAATTTTTTGGCTTTTTATAAAAAAGTATCAATCAGATATTTTATTTTCCATCGCTCGTGTTGCTTTTCCAAAATGAGAGACTTTACCATTGATGAATTGTTATCGTTTTTAAGAATTAAATTTTGAAAAATTTTCTTTAGCGAGAGATGCTCAAGCCAGAGGAGCCGAAGAACTGGGTAGGTTGCATTCCAAATATTTTTGGTACTAGTAATTTTAGATTAGTTACAAAAACATCATTATTAATAAAGGAAAAGATATTACTTATGGTAAGCGACTGTTAATATTGTAAATATGTGAACAAATAACTCAATGTAATTAAATTTGTAGCTCAAAATGTTTTATGGTATGCATATTTGACGTTCGATCAATCGTTACTGTAAATTAAGGTTTCAACAAATTTTCTTTCTAGAATCATCCAGTAGTTCCACAGCCTCAGTAAAATTCTTTGGACGAATGGTTCATGTAGTGGATACGGTTTATCTAAATGATTGATTCAGAGTTTCACAATCTGTTTCTCGAATTATTGAGGAAATAAATTTTTCAAGAACACCTTTGCCAGAAATTTAAAATTTTACCTTTGGTAAATGTCACGAAATTCAACACTAGGCTTCCAGCAAACTTGGTGTTACTCGTGTGCGGAATGTCCTGATGAACTGCATTGGTATATACCGCAATTCATATATATTTGCGATCTTTCAAATTTAAACATGTAATGCCCCTAAAAAAGGTGTGTAATAATGGTATTCAAAACCCTATACCACCGATATTTCCATTTGAAATATTTTTATAGAAATTGCTACGAAACATACAATCCATATTTACACTATCCAACAAGAAAAAAATTATCCAAGATCCTTAATAGTGAGGCTATAATTATGGTGTACAATATCATGTCCACCTGGTATTTCCACTTATAACTTGGGAATTTTACCTTAACTGAGAGAGGCTAAGAGCACACTAATAAGGAATGCATCGTGTACGCGTTATTTCTTGATTTCGGAAATCCGCAGCATTTTTCACGACTTATAGAATAAAATTTTCTTTACAGTCGTGTAATTTTAAAAAGTCACATTCTTTTACGTTAGGGTGTTGCTTATTCAGATGCTGTAAACAAGAAAACGCAAGAACAAAAATTGCTCAAATATAGTTCTTTTTCAATAATTTTTTAACTTTCCAGAAATTAACACGTTTCTGTGAAGTTCACTTCTATAATCAGCCTAATTATAAAACTAATTCAACCATATAAAAGCATGAATACAAATTAGCAAATGAGAATTAATAAATTTTGTTTTAAACGCAGACATACATGCGAGTTCTATAGGATAGGTCTGCTAATATTTATAGTTGTACCACAAAAGGCTTAAAAAGGTCATTTCATCTAAAAATCATGATATTATTTGAAGTTATTCAATTTTTCGTACATTTGACAGTGCTTTCTTGGACTATTTTGCTCATCCATGGTTCATATTCTCAAATGCCACCTTTAGTTGCTACAATAAATAAAGAATGAAAACAAAAATCTGAACGACCTTAGAGTAAATTGAATTCATCCACTTTATAAATTAATCACTTTAGCAGTGTCTTTCTAAGAGCATTTAAGCTTTAATTTTTAAAGGGACAACACTCTTTAACTGCAAAAAGAACGAACTGCATAATACTTTGGATTCGCATTGCTTGATTTATAAGCTAAATTCAGTTAATTCCGTTTTAATTGGCTACTTAGAGGTAAATAACGTTTTTTTAACTGTTAGCACATTTAATGAGTTCATATGTTGTTAATTGAAATGATTTTCACAAGCTTTATTGACGAATTTGCTTAGTGCTTGTAAATTTAATTCAACAATTAGAAATTCCTGAAACAATAAAAAACCTGTAAACAAAACTTAGAATTCAATCAAATCTTTTTCATAAGATCCAAATTTGAATTAATAAATATATTTTGTTTATCTATATATGTTCATTTAAGCAAATTGATGGCTTAAAAACAAAATTTATTTTGGTGGAAAAGCATCACTGTGAGAACACAGAGTAAAATAGTATGTCATAATTGGTATAAATGCACGTTTGATTAGTCTCGTATTTAGCACTTGTTAAGGCCTCCAGCAATGCAATCTCAACTATTTGTTTGATCGGGTTTGTTGTCAGCGGAGCATTTAAAGAGTAGAACAAAATGTAATGTTCCAGCAAATTTCTTTTATAGATTTATCCAGTAGTTCCACATTCGCAGTAAAATTCATTGGAATGATGGTTCAAATCGTAGAGTCGATCTATTTAAGAAATCAAGCAAGAGTTTCGGGGCTTATTTTCGAAAATGTTTAAGAAATGCATTTTACGCAATGAGAATTTGTCATAAGTTTTGAAATCTTTATCCTTGATAAACGATAAAAAGCGTAATGATTTACTTTTACCAAAAAATTGTATTAGAGATATGTTGGGCTTTGCAAAGATAATTCTGTAACAAGACCTAAACCTCTTGAAACTACCACAATGGCTTATAAATAAATTAAAATTTTCAGATTGCTTTTTTAAAATTGGTAAAAGCATAGCCCTCAGTAGGGATCCTCAAGATCCATCAAGTGATGTTATGTAAGATCCTCCCAAAGGAAACGTTTGTGTAATGGAAATATTTAAGGCCTCTAGAGCCGGTATTCCTACTCAAACGTATCGAATTTTTTTACATTTTCAATGTTATCGAAGAGGACTTGGTGATTTCATTGATGAAATTACTGTGTACATGTGTTTTCTGGTGAATTTGGAGTTCTGCAGCATCTTTTTTCAACTGATGAACGAGGCATTTCAGTTTTACACTATTAGAACCCAAAAAGATTTAATATAATATAAGTCATTTAAATTATATCTCTAGACGTAGTAAATAGCCGCGTATTCGTTACTATGAGTGTTTGACTTAGTGCTCAAAAATTTACTGTTAGCAACATTGAGATGCTGCGAAGCTTGTAGCCACGGCATCAGAAGCAAATGTTTTGTACCCCAATAATGTCACAACATTACCTTATTGGGTTGCATTGTAACGTCTATGGATTTTATCATTTATCCAAGGACATCATAGAATCCGATCTTTGTGTAAATGTGTCGTCTTTTCGAAGCAAGTGCAGTCGTAAAAGAAGATGAAATAATCAAATGCTATTTAAGAAGCTTAGGATTATATCAGCAATTAAATTAAATAACAATGAATACTGAAAAATTGGTCTATTTATCCTTAAAATAAACTGCTTGTGATATCAAAAGTTTCCTTGACAATCAACTTCAGCTTTCTTGGTGATAAACTTCGTTAAGGCCGTATGCTTTTCATAAATAAATCAAGATAAAATCTAATGTTATGCCTAATTTCTTGGTAGAGAGGCCAATATTTGGGTTAAGCGAATTGCGCTGGAGATGACAATAAAGAGCCATCTATACTTTGAAAACGTGCACTCCAAGTTGACACTGTTTCCCTCAAATTTGAAACAAATAATTTTATGGACAAAAACAACATTGATATGAAATTAGAGCAACTTATTTGGATTTCGTTAACGTTTCCTTGAATAAAACAAAAATGCAGCCTGTCTTACTTGCTTTTAGATTGTCTGATATTTTGTATCCATGTGTTGTGCCATGAGAAATGCTCTAAGTTAAATTGCTACAAAATCATCTCGAATGCTTAATAACTTTATGCAACTCATTAAATATTACAGTTTTTTATAAATATTAATACTGTTTTTGATTTGTTTATGATCATTAATCATTAAAAACCCGTTTGTATGACTTTATCTGAATAATAATGCAGTAGGAATTCATTTAGATTGAGCAATTACTTAATGTTGAAATTATCTATAATCTATCAGTATATTGTTCGCATGCAACGGAAATATAATTAAAAATATTTAAAAATGGATAAAGATTGCTCCATTTTAAACCATAGCAGCTCAGAATTCCATTTTCGATTCACGATTTATAGATAATAATGACGGTCAAACGTGTTCTTTGCAATTTTAAAATCAAGGTTTATTAAAGCTTTCAAATAATGTCTTTTCTTTATTACATTTGCAGTTTTTCAACTTTCATTTTGACGAGTAAGTAAGGTAATTATAACAGTGCATAGTTCATTTTTTTAAAAATGTTTAAAATGATAGAGGGTAATTATTTCAAATGTCTATAATGAATGCAAGATTGCCGATTGTCAAAAATGTCTTTATAATACTACTCTATTAGTTGGCTTAAATCCAACATTTGCTGCGTATTTTTGGCCTAACGCTATTTCAAATTTCAACAAGTAATGTCTCCTATGAGTGCTTCAGCTATTTGAACGTATGAATTTATTGTTAGCTAATTGAGGAGTGATCTTTGAGACCCTCTTGCTAAGATCAAGAAGATAATTTGGCATTATAGAGGAAATTTCGATATTCCAAAGTTCAGCTGCATGAAAGACTAATAAGCTAACGTGCTTATTATTAAATGAAA